>LJZU01000214.1:0-72067 GCA_001513805.1 Davidsoniella virescens | reverse complement strand
GGTCATCTTGATATTGCCGAGTTCTTGATTCAGAAGGGCGCTGATATCAACCATCAGAATTCCGATGGCGACATTGCTTTTAGTTTGGCTTGCAGATGGGGTCAGCTTGATATTGCCGAGTTTTTGATTCAGAAGGGCGCTGGTATCAACCATCAGAATTCCGATGGCGACACTGCTTTTAGTTTGGCTTGCGAAGAAGGTCGTCTTGATATTGCCGAGTTTTTGATTCAGAAGGGCGCTGGTATTAACCATCAGAATTTCGATGGCGACATTGCTTTTACTTTGGCTTGCACATGGGGTCGTCTTGATATTGCCAAGTTCTTGATTCAGAAGGGCGTCGATATCAACCATCAGAATTTATTTGGCGACACTGCTCTTAGTTTGGCTTGCACAAGAGGTCATCTTGATATTGCCAAGTTCTTGATTCAGAAGGGCGCCGATATCAACCATCAGAATTTATATGGCAACACTGCTTTTACTTTGGCTTGCAATGAAGGTCATCTTGATATTGCCGAGTTCTTGATTCAGAAGGGCGCCGATATCAACCATCAGACTTCCGATGGCAGTACTGCTCTTACTTTGGCTTGCAGATGGGGTCATTCGAATATCGCGAAACTTTGCATTCAGAATGGCGCAGATATCAACCATCAGAATTTACTTGGCGACACTGCTCTTACTTTGGCTTGCACATGGGGTCGTCTTGATATTGCCAAGTTCTTGATTCAGAAGGGCGCCGATATCAACCATCATAATTCCGTTGGCGACACTGCTTTTAGTTTGGCTTGCGAAGAAGGTCATCTGCCGAGTTCTTGATTCAGAAGGGCGCTGATATCAACCATCAGACTTCCAATGGCAGTACTGCTCTTACTTAGCCTGCCGAAATGGCCATTCGAATATCGCGAAACTTTGCATTCAGAATGGCGCAGATATCAATCTTTTGACTTTTAGTGGCTATATGTCACTCGCTGGCGCCTGCCTTGACGACCATTTTGATACTACTAGATGCCACAGAACATATGCAAAACCGTGGCAAGCCATATGGAGATTTGACGACAAAGATGACAGCGAAGAAATATTTGGCACAATGTTCCCTTATACCCCATCCAATATGCCATAAAAAGGCTCAAGACTTCTTTTCCTTACCTGCATTGTATAAATTAGTTTGGATTTTCTTTATAGCGAATGGATTTGTTGACTCTAAATTATGTCAGTCATTATTAGCATCATGATGTCAGAAATGTAACAGTGAAGATAGTGATAGAAGTAATGTATGTATGTAGGAGTAGCCACAATGATTAATAAGAGAAAACATCGAAAATGATGGACTACACTCTTGGATAGTATCATTTCACATTCTATTTCATAACGTTAGCATCATTAAGACTGATATTTGCACCGTTCTCAAAAACATCCGATGTTTTGCATTGAAACAAAAGTTCAATATTTTCATGGCTTGTACAGAAATGTTCCCCCCCCCCCCCTCCCTTAAGGCAATCAATAACAGAGAAAGGATGTAAAACCCTGAGTAAGGCCTTACAACTATCTGTATGGCAAGGTACGATAGTAAATTCGCCGCCACATGAGAAATCAACTTTTGAGTGGCGTTGGAGTGGCATAACAAAAACGGAAAAGCCAGGAAAAGAGAGAGGCGGGACTACCCAGTGAGAATGTTGGGGTCGGTTTGGAAAGACAGGGTTGAGGTTTGACGCAACATGAGGCTAAAAAGTTGCAAAAACAGTTGTAAAATAGCCCTGGCACCTGGAAATGTAACGCTACACTAGCACTGGCACACACTGGCCATGTCCTGCCCCGAGCAAGGATGCATCCGGCTAGCTGGACGGATAACCATATGATGGGAAAAGCGGCCTACTATGTGATTGCTATGCAGAATAGTAGCAATCATGAGGACACGCTCGCTCTGCTTTCAGCTGGATGCAACATTGTTGACTAGGAGCTCTGGCAGTAGTTCATAATTTCATAAAGGACTTGACTCTAAGCAGGACCGAAACACTCTTAATCAGATAGGATTTGAAAGTAAGGGTGTAAGTATTGCGAATTGGTGAGTAGATAGTAAGAGTAAAATAAATGGTAATTCGGACCCATAAGCGCGGGATGGCAATATTGGAGGGGGGGGGGTAAGGGGAAGGCATGAAGATAAGGGTAAGAAGAGTGTCAATGCTACGTATGTACTTATATGTACTATTACTGGGTAGCAGTAGCAACATGCGAGCATGGATATAGAATAGATACATCTGAAAACAGAGCAACAGAGTAGTATACTATAAAAAAAGCAACCCAAATCCAAGCTTGTAGAAACAGGGCAAGGCATGACAAAATTGCGGCAGAAGGCTTGTGCAAGTTCAGAGTTCCTAGACTAGATCTCGAGACTAAGGTCTCAATAAACAAAAACAAAGCATTGAGGTGGCTGCCCGGGCTTGTCACTGTTGTTGCTACGTTACTAGCCGCAATTTTCTTCAGAACTTGGCGTCCTTACTTGAGGTATCCTTTTCTTTCCCTCTGTCTCTCTCTTCTAAGGAGACTGACCAAGACGCAGATTGGTTAATTTGTTACGATATGCTTCATCATCGTTGCTTGAGCGTGCTTCGGCCAATAGGACTAAGCAGGCCTATCGAGAGTGAGTCTCGTTTTTAGCAGTATGAATCACTGGAGAACCAATCAATGCTAGCTTATCGTTGGATTCTGGGCTCGCTGGTTGAGGGGGCTGTTTGTGAAAACGATGCTGCCCCCGTCAATCTATCTGCTATGTTTTTAGCCAATCAACCAGTCAGTAGCTAGTGCTTGAATTAGCAGACAGATAGCAGACTGTCTGTTTCTCGTGCTAGTTAGTTCATGCCAGCCCCCTTCTTCCTTCCCTTCTTCTTCCAGGCATAGCATATCACATCACCCCTGAGTAGAGGATGATTGATGCTTTAGTGAAGGAAGAACGGGCAAGAAGAAGACGATGGTGATGAGGAAGCGATGGCTAAGTCACTAGTGAGAAGTTTTACTAACATAAGTTATTCAGGCATCGAGGCAGGCGCTATAAGTATATGCATATAGAGAGAGAGCATGATGAAGAATTGTCGATGGCAGATTGAAAGGCAAAAAAGCTTCCCTAGTTTCAGTGATGTTGTTTAGTGCAAACACCGAAAATATTGTTATGCTATCGCCGATAAAAAGCCTTTCTATTTCTGCCACGACAGCTCATTCCCTGTTGACTAAGCCTGCGCAAATCAAAACAAACAGATCCGCTTACAGAACGGCAAGCGCCTGTGCTGAAAGGCAAGCCTGGTCAGCAGTTGCTAGGTACTGACGCTCTTGCGCCCCGCTTTTGAGTTGGCTCTTTTGTAAAAAAAACGTGGCGTTGTAGCCTTTATCTTTCTTTCAATTTTTTCTTGAATTTTTTCTCCTCCCAGCAATAGCATAGCTACTAGCAGCACAAACAACAGCGCCATCTTTGCTAAATAAAGCCTAAGCGGGGCCTAACCAAGGAGCCTAAGCAGTACTTTAGTTACTCTAGTTACTTTGTACTTCAACTTGACATTCTTATGACTTGCCTTGCGTCTCTCCAACAACAGGACTTTCTAGCTTTCTCTTCCTCTTTTCCTCTCTTCGTTCTGGAACTTTGGTACTTTGTTATCACCTGCCTTTTTTTCCTTCTCTTCTCACCTCTAGACCACCTTCTTCTTTCTCTTTGGCAGCGCTGTCTGCATCGGATCAACCAACTGCAACTTCAGTGCACACTGACTCCATCCGTCCTGCCATCTCCACTCTCACAACACCGCACAATCCAAGACAATCCAATCTAGTCCACCATCTCTATCTAAAGCCACTCCAAAAACTGCCCGCGCCGAGCTCAGCCTTCTCCCAGCTCTGCTCCGTCCGGTGTTCTTTCGCCATTTAGCTTTATTTCCTGAGTTTTCCCAGAGCCTTTATCCGTCTTTGACCTCATTTGTCTCCCTCTGCCTTGCCGGAGCTTCGAGCTAGATCTTCCCTCGTGCTATCACCGCTCTCACCATACCAGCCCTGAGCTTAGCCTTCTCCTCAGTCCATCTATAATCTATACACAATGGTTGTCGCCACTATCAAGTACGTATCATCGAAATGCCCTGCATCCATCGATCTTTCCACTAGCTAGCTAGCTGGCCAACCATTAGCCGCCCGAAGCATGCTGCAGTACGCACTACATAATTCTGTCGGTACTCGTTGCTTACCACTACGGCCCGGACACCGGACACGCCACATATTCGCTGTCGTTCACCGCCTATTAACAGGCTGTAGTTATTGCTGCTGCTGCCGGCGCCTCTACTTTTGCTGTTGCTGCTGCCACTGTTGCTTTGTTATTATTGCTATTGTCTGCCACTTTCCAAGCTCCCACAAATTAATGTGGAAGCGTCAGTATTGTGCCATGTAGATAGCCTTTTGCCACCATCTATGCACCAGCTTTTTTTTTGGCAGCTGAAGGCTACTCAAAGCTTGTATACTCTGACAGGCTGATACTAGCTTACCCATCTTTGAAATTGAATGCTTCACGCATACTAACATGTATCATTTTGTTTAGGTGTGTCGTCGTCGGTGACGGTGCAGTCGGTAAGACGTGCCTACTTATCAGTTATACTACCAACAAGTTCCCTTCCGAATATGTGCCTACAGTCTTTGACAATTATGCCGTCACTGTTATGTGAGTCTCGTCTCCCTTCCAAATTCCAACAGGAACCTCTACAATGCCAACTAGACGCCATATCTAATGCATTTCTACCATTAGGATTGGAGATGAACCATACACCCTCGGCCTATTCGATACCGCCGGTCAGGAAGATTACGATCGTCTTCGTCCTCTATCATACCCTCAGACCGACGTCTTTCTGGTGTGCTTTAGTGTCACATCCCCCGCATCGTTTGAAAACGTTCGCGAGAAGTGGTTCCCCGAGGTCCACCATCACTGCCCTGGTGTGCCCTGCCTGATTGTCGGCACTCAAGTCGATTTAAGACACGACGGAAGTGTCCGCGAGAAGCTGGCGAAGCAAAAGATGGAACCCGTGAAGCGCGAGGATGGTGAGCGTATGGCTAAGGACCTTGGTGCTGTCAAGTACGTGGAATGCAGTGCCCTGACCCAGTACAAGCTGAAAGATGTATTCGATGAGGTAAGAATCTTGTTCGTCTATTTTGCACAAAAACATCACGTAAACAATACTGACATGTAAATTTCCTTGTAATCTAGGCCATCGTTGCGGCTCTAGAACCTCCTGCTCCTAAGAAGAAGCAGCACAAGTGCACCATTCTGTAGAAGAACAAAATGTGCTTTGAAACACTCTCTTGTTGCTTGGATCAAACCTTCGCTTCGTTGCGCCCGGCTTTGCGCCTTTTTGCTATTCTCTGTTAATTTTTTTTTGCACAGCAATCGACAATGACGGTCTTGGTCTTTTTTTCTTTTTTCTCTTTATCATTATCCTAGAGAGGATAAAACATGCCTCCTTTTTTTCTTTCTTCCCTCTTCTGTTGCTGGGCCCAGCTGGTTTGCTTACTTTTTGCAATTCTCTCATCTTCGTTTACGCTCACACAAACACTCTCAACCGCCCACGCACCACTTCATCTCTTCCAATTTACTCAACCACCAGCCCGGACTGCGATGACGACGATGACGACACTCCCATGGCTTCGATACCCTACTTTCATTTCCTTTTCACTTCTTCAAATCACATCTTATGCGCTACTATTGCGACGTATTTCAACATGATGACTAGAACGCAAGCAAGCCTTGCTGTATCCCGTGAACAATTCTTTTTCTAATCAACCAACTAGCCACTGGGATCCTAGCTGATAAGCTGTATTACGATATGCTCGACTACAAACCTACGTGTATATATGATACCTTCTGCCATCGATATTCATCATCGCTATGGTTACTGTATCGTAAAGTAGCCTTAGCGGGTGTAGTGGCCATGCATATAGTACTTTGTTATGCCTTCCGATCTCTCGATGAAACAAAAAAAGTCGGCTGCACCTCTCTAATACATTGTGATACTAGATGCCGACCACATCTTATCCGTATTAGGTAGATAACATTGCCACCAAGACTCTTTCTACTAGCATATCCCCTCTAGCAAATTTTCAAGGCATTTCCGAATCAAATCAAATAATAGTTGATGTCAGTAGCAAGCTACATCTAGGCTATAATACTGTTATTGTATAGTAGTATTTTTCTTTCTGTCAATCCAATCAAGAATATCAATGTCAGGTTTGACAGTATATCGCTTTCTTTTCACTACTACACCACCATCCATTTCGTCGTTCATTCTTTTCATGCCGACTTTGTATGGTCAGAAACTCGTTAGTATACGAAAGCAGAAAACATACTGATATCTTCTTAAGACATCACGCAGCAATGCTATTCTTTTCGTTTCGGTCTTATCGAAGATACATGCATGTTTGGACACGCCATGCGATTTCACCTATCGCATCATTAAGAAAGATTGGCGAGCAAGTCTTTTAAGATCTATGACACAGGTAGAGAAGCAGATTCGGTGGCGTGTACAGCATAATGGACGGCATGAGGCTGATCGGGCATGGGATCTATTGTTGGAATAGTATCAAGCAATTGTAGTAGGAACAGTACTAGGTTCAGTCCATTCTGGTCCTTTAGCTAGTAGTATTTGTTGTGATTTGTTTAGAACTTGCCATATCATTTGACATAATATCCTTCATATTTGGTTTCTAGCCATGTGTCCTTTTGATTGATATTCATTTATTATATCATACTGATTCTGTCTAACTAAATGATGATGGCCTAGGATCTCTAATTTTCCAAGTATCACATATTATTTTTCAAGATTGATATACCCCTCCATTTCTACCAGTTTCTTATCTTACTATTATATATTTATTCGTCCTATTGTTCAAAATCCTATAGTTAGCTCACTATATCATATATTGTAAATCTACTATGATTACGAATTAAACTTGACAACCTATTTACTTTGCCCGCAGGTAGTCTATATGATACTATGGCTTATACCAAGAGTGATAAAATACATGTAATATCTTTTTAACCCAGGATAGCACAAGGGTACTTTCTGTGTATAGCAAGTTACACGCATCATATATGTTGCCTCTTTAAACTCCCTCTAGCCTTAATTTTATTGTGATATATGACAAAGTCATTTTCGAGGAAAATACTAGATGTCCTGAGAGCCTCTTATCTGAGTAATTTAGGCAGAATCAATACTTTATATAAAATCTTTGTATCTTTCACAGTAAACCTCACCCGAGTCAAAAGAACTTTTGAAGCTGAAACCATTGTGACCGCTTGTTTTCATCTGCTTTAGTGGCCACATGAAAGATAACCTGCATGAAAAGGCGACTTAATGTTGCTGTTGCTTACTCAAGTCTATGATTTAAAAAACGCCACGTCAGACTTTGTCATGTATGCCGACAAAAGAAGACTTACTACTTTTTCAGCTCAAAATTTCCATCCATCGTCACTGGCATCTCAAACATCGAGATATATCACCAAGGAATACTTTTGTAAAATGTCTTGAATGAAAAAGGTTACAGGACCGTACCATAGAAAATGTACGAAAAGAAAGAAAATTACCAAAAGAACGCCGATGATGTAACAACATGCAAACCAAACTAGACGATGCGGAGTTATAGTCGACAAAAACTACCGATCGGCGTGGGATATCGTAACCTTAAAGACCGAACCGATGCCAAAGGAGGACAAAGAGAGAAATGACGTATATATAGTAATCGAAATGCTCGACAGTCACAAGGCAATAAAAAACTAACAGCGGGATTTTTTTAAGCCGAGCTATCGTCTCTGTAACACCAGTAAACTTTCTGTCAGTTTGTCTGTGTCACTCACACAACCTTCGATTCACATATACTAATGGCAGGTATAAAAAAAACCGTATTACGCCAGCCTACCAAGAGATGAAATCCGATTAACGAAGGATTAGAGGGGTGGAGGGACTCACTTTAGCATATGTTCAAGATGTGGAAGGCTGCGAAAACCTAACTCTTTGACAAGCCGACACACAGTAGCCTTCTTGCTCTTCTGACGCCACTCTTCCAGATCGAAACGACCATCGGTAATCTCTACGCCCTCGGCAGCCACAAAGATCAGGCCGCGGCCCTTCTCTTGAGAATCTGCAAGCTTTATCTCGCAGACGGCAGTGACATAGGTATCACCCTCATATGCTTCCAGGCACTCAACGGCAGTGTGAGTAGGTGCCATGAAGCACTTTCCCACCATGCGGTTTGGCATACCGTAGCGATTGGCATGGATTGCCGAAGGGAAGACACGCCACATCTTGGCCTCGAAGCCATCGACTGTGGCATCAAGTAGGATTGGAGTTGAGGTCGTGTTGGAGCCCATCTGCGTGATATCCGAGTCCATTAGGGATCCATAGAAGAACATGGGAATTGGCAATGGCCAAGTCCGGATCTCCTTCATGCTGATTGTCTGGATAGGCTTAGGGGCCCGTTGTATGCGAGCACTGGCGATAGCGTGCTCAAGGGCGCCGTGGATGGACGTGTCATCGTCATCTTCATCGATGACCATGTGCTGCTTAGTCTGGTCGGGAGGATTATAGGTAGAAAATTCACCGTCATCCGAGGAGAAATACATCTCGTTCTCTTCCATAAGGTCAGGTGAGGTAGACCGTGAGGTCGATGAGCCTCCCCAGACGCTCATGGCGGCAGAAGTGCCGACTGACGCAGAGTCGTAAGAAGACATGGCTTTGTGATGATGGAAGTTATAGATGTATAGAAAGAAAGGAGGAGAAGGACTGAAGAAGATAAAAATATAAAGACGAAGAAGGATGGAGTTTGTGAGGGAGAACTGTTGAAGGAAGAATCTCGAGAGGAAAAAAAGCAGCACGTAGAGGGCATAGGGTATTTATACCAATATCTTGCTCTGCTAAACTCAGGCAGCAGCAGCTCAAAATTCTGGTGTACCATTCAGGTATCCAGATGGAAACCTGCCAAATATGTGCTGTGTAAGGCGGTCTCTGTTCTAGAATTGGACGAGCACCGTCTCGCCCACAAAACCACGACTATAAAGTACACTTACTCTATACGCCAGAATAGAAGGGGAGCCCCGTCCTCTTAATTCTATAAATCAGGCTTAACATGTGTCTATCTAAGCACGAGCAAGTGCGAGGTCATCTTTTATTACAGCCAATATTGGCCACCATATCTATATATTTTCATTCGATAAATTCTATCCTATTTTCGCTTTTCTTACACCGCCCTAGGCAAAAAGGAACTTTGTGTGAGTAGAACAAACAGTCTGTTTTCTTTTTCGAGGCGAATTGGGTTGTTCAGTGATATGACGTGCGTTTGCTATAATGCAGGACAAAGTATTAACAAAGCTTACAGGCCACTCTCGTTTATTGTGCCCAAGCAACGTTCTGTAGACCTAGCTCTATCATCTGAGCACGAAGAAGATAATTTATTAGACTGGGAAGGACTCTTTCACTACTAGTTACTACATTAGGGCAAGAAAGATTAGGATTAGGAACAGAAGAAGTAAACCTGAACTTATATTCTAAGCCCCCCCAACTTCGCTGATGGGTGAAACGAGGCCGAGTTTTTCTCTGTGGAAACCCGGGCGGTACTTTCTTTCCATTTCTTAATTCGTCCTATTGCATATAGGGCGTATTTCTACTTCTATATTCTGGCCCTGCGAAACTACCTTTTATGGTCTAGGATATTTGCTTATACATAGCTTATCATTAGAGTATATTTTTACTCGTACTAGTGAACATGTATCTCTGTTTTCATTGCTTATATCTATCTACTAATGATCGAAGTCGTCTGATGGTTAAGCCTCAAAAAATGATTATATGAAGACCTCACTCTTCAGTCGTAAATTCAACTCGCCAAGGCCAGAAAAGTTTACTGCCGTTTTGTTGGTTCTCGCGTTTGTTTTTTTGGTGTGCACAGTACTTTTGGAGCTCTATAACTAGGCATGAAATGTTTCTAGGTACAGATACATACATATATAAGTAGTATGTGGCATTGACAGTGTCAAGACCAAATATTGGTTACGAAAAAGGGCGTTACCCTCTTTGTTGTAACCAATAACCTACTCCATCGTCTTTGTCAATGATATTCTAGAACACAGTCACGGATATGCTATGGCTTGATGTACCCGACTATGATGCTTCTGATTTCATAGCTCCAATGCCTTCATTGTTTCCAATGAACCGGAAATGGAAGATACAGAGTCAAATGATCAGCCATTTACTTCCTTTATTGATACACAACAGTTTGTGTGGATATTAGATTGTTATATAACCGCCTGTGTTGCCTTCTTTAAAGCCTTTAAAGCTTCTACCCGCAAATACGGGCTCATATATTGCATTGTATTAAGCCTGCTTAATCTTAGGTACGCTGTTGCATTATCGACAGTCGAATGTCGTCAGTGGCTCTATCTTATCGGCCAGTAATTATTGAAAGCATATTTAGTAAGTTGTCTTCCCCTCTATCTTTTTATTTCATGGTGATATATGGACTGATGTTGTGTCTCCCTCGTATAGCCAAGTGCGGGATGGTACATCTTTGCATCATATTTCGTACAAGAAGCACAGCATATAAGAACGCGGGTGACATTATACTTATAAAAACATACGAGATTGCAATATCTTGTTCAAGAGTTGTTCATGATATCTCGTTCTGGTTTTGATGTCAGTTATGATATGATAGGGTCTAGGGTTAATCACACCTAATACTGCACATCGTAGTCAACGAGACTATTCTAGTGTAACAACTTAGGTCACAGTGAAATGATGTTCGAAGAATAAAGATTCAATCTTAGCCAACGTGGAATAAATAAAAAGGCATGGGACATTCCAAGTACATTATCGAGCAAGACTGGCAGGCTTTGGCTGGCTATGTGGCTGTTATTGGCTTTATGCAGGAGAGCCATTATCTTGAATGCGACATCAGCCAGTCTGGGGCCACAAGCGATTATTCCTTTCACATAGATGACGCACAGGCCGTCGGAGGTTTTCATACAAGCCGTACATCTGTAGTATATAACAAGATATGTATGTCTAGGTTATAGGTTGTCGGTACGGTACAGCCATGACTCCCACACAATATGCCATTAGTCATGGAACAAGCATCGCCGTAATGGCTGATCTTCTAGAAGCTGTCATTTGTTGAGTATATTACTCGATCGAATATAACAAGACGGCATATGACTCAATCTTTAGACTTACTCTCCATGATCTCAGAATTCCGTGGTAAGACGCAAAGCTTATCGCTTCATAAGGGGCAGCTCTATTTGCGTGTTTAGGGTTGATTTCCAAACTAGTCACAGTCACACAAATGAAGCCGTGAGCTGATAACGATATCTGTTGAATAGAAAATGTAGGGTTAGTCCACCCAAATTCCTTATCAGTTGCGTCTGGGATTGAGTGCACCAAGTTTCAAATGTTCCAGTTAGTTGAAGCAGGTGCCTGAGCGGCGGAGTCTACAAAGTGAGAGTAGTTACTTTGACAGTGTGAGTCACCCCACCAGAATTTCCTAGAGATAGCGAGATACCAACGGTAAGCAAGAACAAAACCACTGCCTACCACAGAAAAAAAGAGCAGTAGTTGCCAATAAACTCTCATTCAGGGCATTCCTACAACAAAGCCTAGTAACTGCCCCACCACCAGCAAGCAATCACTTTAATGGGTAATCGAATTCGGCCTTAAATCCAAGCTCCCCTCAATCCGATCGTTCTAGTCAACGTTTTCCCATCATCAACACCCATTTTGCATTGTTCTATTGCATTTTGCCAGCAACTTTGTTTTATTTGCTGCTTGAGGACTGAATTCCTATTAGATAACTTCTTCAGTTTCTTTTACTTAGTCTTTTGTGCTACAATTACTGCCCTTATCACCACCACCAACCCACGTCCAACACCCATATATATACAACTCAACATGGCGGCCACTCAAGATTTGGCCGACCGTACCAAGGACGTTGTCACTTACATCGACACCGATGTCGGTCTTGACGAGCCTACTACCACCGGTACCGAAGCCGCGCCCTACAAGTCGCTAGCCTTTGCCTATATCCAGAACATTGACAAGATCGCTCCCAAGTACTTGATCCGCGCTTCTGTCACCGGCTCGCTAGAGGCTGGCCAGGACGAGTCAGCCCGCCTAGCATGGAAGGAGCCCGCTAAGAGCGCCGTCAAGAAGGCTCAGACCGTTCTAGATCAGCACAAGAAGAAGCTGGCTCGCGCTGCCAAGGTTGCTGCCGAGGAGGAGGAGCGCCGTAAGGCCCGCGAGCAGAACCTCGAGGCGGCCAAGAAAATCGTTCTCAAGGAGGACGAGTCACTTCCTAAGGCAGTGCGCATTCGCATTGGACAAATGGATATCCCTCTTGGTGATAGTGAGAAGAAGGGCACCCGTGTCAAGGTCTACGGCCGTATCCACCGCCTGCGTCCCCAGAAGAATGCCACTTTCATCACCCTCATTGACGGCTACGGCCATCTGCAGTGCATTCTGCCTGCTAGCCAGCTGACCCAAACCTACGACGCTCTCACTTTCTCTATTGGCACGTCTCTAGTCCTCTACGGTGAGCTGAAGAAGGTCCTGGAAGGCCAGACTGCTCCCGATAGCCGCGAGTTGTACGTCGACTACTACGAGGTGATCGGCGCCTCGCCCTCGGACGATGATGCCATCACCAACAAGGTCTCGGCCTCACAGAACGCCTGGGATGCTGCTATGCTTGACAACCGCCACCTAGTGCTACGTGGTGACAACGCGGCATCTATCATGAAGTTGCGCGCGGCCGTTGAATGGGCCTTTGTCAAGGCTTACCGTGACCTGAACATCACCAAGGTGTCCCCTCCGGCGCTTGTACAGACTCAGTGTGAGGGTGGTGCCACTCTGTTCGGCCTGCCATACTACAATGAGGAAGCTTACCTGACTCAGTCCTCCCAGCTGTATCTGGAGACGGTGATCCCATCGTTGGGCTCCGTCTACTGCATTGAGAAGTCTTTCCGTGCCGAGAAGTCGCTAACGCGCCGCCATCTTTCCGAGTACACTCACGTTGAGGCTGAGCTGGACTTCATCACTTTCGAGGACCTACTCAACCACCTGGAGGAGGTTATGAAGCGTGTTATTGACACGGTTGTAGAAGACGATGTGGCTGCCGCCGCCTTGAAAGAGCTCAACCCCACCTTCGTTAAGCCTTCATTCCCCTTCCTACGCATGAAGTATACAGATGCCATTGACTGGCTCAACGCCCAAGACCCCCCGATTCTCAACGAGGAAGGCCAACCACATTCGTTCGGTGACGATATTGCCGAAGCTGCTGAGCGTCGCATGACCGATATCATCAACCGTCCCATCCTCCTAACCCACTTCCCCGTCGAGATCAAGGCCTTCTACATGAAGAAGGACCCTCAAGACCTGCGTGTCACCGAATCCGTCGACGTGCTCATGCCCGGTGTTGGTGAGATTGTCGGTGGATCTATGAGAATGGAGGGCTACGATGAGCTGCTGGCTGCGTATGAGAAGCAGGGTATCCCGGCTAAGGATTACTACTGGTATACTGATCAGCGCAAGTACGGCTCCTCGCCCCACGGTGGTTACGGACTGGGTCTGGAGAGATTCCTGGCGTGGATGGCTGACCAGCACACTGTCCGGACGACTTGCATGTACCCTAGATTTATGGGTCGTTGCAAGCCTTAGATGGATCGATTTTTATAAGGGAACGGTATATGACTCAGACTAAGAAAACTAATAAATCAAAACAAAAATGCTAGATTTCTTCTATACTACACCACATGACACTATGAAATGTATTTGATCCTAGATGTGATAGTTTAGTAAAGGCCTGTAAATAATACAGGTGCTAGGGTCATCGCAATAGTCTATGGGTACAGTAAATCCTTGGCTAGGAATTGCAAGATTTGCTTTATCTTTCAAGAGAGGGGAGAATATTTGTCTATATTAGGCATTATCTTACATTGAGACGTATATAAATGCTGTCTTCCATGTCCCTTAATGCAAGGGGGTAAAGATACGACGTAGAAGACGACATATCTGTATTTGAATAGATCACCAAATCTAGAAATCGAAAGTTGTTATAAAAGCGTCCAAACTAGAGGAATATGCAGTCACGATAGTTCCCTCTTATCATACTACAGAGCGTAGAAGAAGTTATAATATACAATCATTATGTTGGCTTGTAGTATATAGACAGAAGGAGAACAAAGAATATGACAAAAAAAGCCATATCTTGTGCATTCCGAGTTGTTATCTCATTTTTGTCTCCTTTCCCGTTTGTCATACTCTAGAACATCGAGTCTCGTGGAAAGTTCTTTTTCTGTTCTCTTTTCTTGTATTCAGCTCTATCACATTTACAAATACGCCCGAGATCGGTGAGATTGACTTGATGTATATTCAGATTCGTATCTTTTTTTCATAGCAATAGTCATATATTTATATCTTAAGGATTACCATATATATATATATATATATATACTCTACATGTGAGGTGATATTATGCAGTGTGATGTAATTATTGTCTGACTTCCAAGGTTTGTAAGTCATAGATTGTACTTCCATAAGACTGAATTCCAGATATGATATGCTACATTACGGAATGAGGATATACATAGATATATTTATACAGATAGACGATATGTAATCTTATGATGGATTGATGACAATACGTCGATCTACGTGCTTCAAGTGTCTTTTCCTTTTGGATTGGCTAAGCACAAGAAGAGGAAAGAAGAACGAACTAATTAACTAGAAGGAAAAGAAAAGAAATGATGTAACCATGTGCTACGACGGCAGCTATGACTACGACCTCAGCCCAAGGTTTACACTCCAAGCCATGAGTAAAATTAGTGCAATTCTCTTTGTTCTTAGGTTCGTTTTTGGGGGGTCCACCTTCTAGACTAAGCAAGAAGCATAATTATATGTAATTCTGATCGAATTCGCCACGAAACCATAACATGATAAAGTCATGCGCCTATAATAATAAAATAATGTGCACAAAGTAAATGCATCTGTATGTATGTAAAGAAACGGTAGTATCATGTAAGCAAGAGCTCAGGCTTAATATATGTATCGATGTTTTGTCGCTGAAATGTATAACGTACCTTTTGAAAACCCCTTACATATGTATATCTGTATGTATAGCTACTATAAAGATACTCGTGTAAATGCCATGTCATGTAGGTCTACCGAGGCTTTCAGGTGACTGTACCTGCATGTCGTGGGACTTTTACTAAGAATGGGTTGTGATAAATTGCAACACTAAAAGCCCTAACCCTTTTGCGGCTATCGAAATTGAATAATATAAATTTAGGTGAAAAATAGGTTATCTGTAGTAATATACTATCATCTGTACTTTGAACACTTTGGAACAAATTTTTTTTTTCTTTTTTCAAAATATCAATTTCCTTCTTACATACATATATGAATGTGGCGGACTATGATCTGGAAGCAAATTTCTCGCTTTTAGGAGAAATAAATGGGCCATTGTTTGGGCTTTATCTTTCACTACGTCCAAGTTTGGCGCCTAAACGGCCTAAATTATGTGGCCTTGAATGCATTGCTTTGCTACAAAAATAAAGAAAGTCTACATTACATTATATACAGATTAGGATAATGAGCTATATAGAAGAGATTAGGGGAATTACAAAAACCAAAACAAATATGCAATATGTGTTGAATCCTAACGCGTTAACCAGCATGTCATACAGTAGGACGAGAATATATAAGAATACCTAAAATATTACTTATATCAGAAGCCTGCTTGTAGTGGTGTGACCTCTACTATAATTATCACAAACTAGCCACATCATGATGACCTTGTACTTGAATTGATCACTTTATTGTTTGCTACTAAACTTCTCAATCACAATGCTATCTATTTCGGACTAACTATAGTTATGGCTACTACTGGCAAAAAATGCTCTGACTGTGACTGGGGACATACAGTTGATGCTACTTGGCCAAGCCACCCTTGCTTAGATCTGAGGAGCCAAGACCCTGGATTATTCTAGTGCCCTCGTTACCTTCTTAGTGCAAGCCGGCTAGAGTAAGAGAAAGACGGTAGAAGTTATATGCAGATAAATGAATTTGGATTGATATTGGAATTTGCAGTTTTGCTAAGCGCTAGGTTTTAGAGGATGGGAGGGAGAATCAACAACAAAAGGGCAATAAGTTAGTAAAAATGAAGCGGCGAATAAGCCATAAGGAGAAAAAGAGGCTTAAAATCGTATCTGTACTTAGCCATTGACGGCGATCTGGTTCCTTAAATTCAGGCAGTTAACGTCGTCTTGGGGGCTCCGCTCCCCGCCTGCTCAGACGAGACTTGTATCGTAACATTGATGGAACGGGGTGCTCTGTTTTTTGGGGAATCCGAGTTGAAGGGGGGGCTTTATGCTTGGATGCTGGATCGCTGACTTTGACAGGTGGTCTTTATGAGAGCTGCAGAGATTTTAGCAAGATTCTACATATGTACGCTCCAAGGTCTTTCTTCAGAGAATAAGAACAGTTCGTGAAATATCATTCTCCCTGAATGACGCCAGCTTGACATACAACTGAAAACACAGGGAAGGCTAAGATCCTAGTCAGTCTTTTAGAGCTTTAGAAGGACTGGTAAGTTGGAGGCATCAAAGACAATTTGGTCATAGCAAGTTATCCCTCGAAGATACCATTGAAGACTAAAAGATGTCTTGAAGAAGGGAGCGTCAATAAAGAAGAAAAGAGCAGAACGAGTTGAGTAAATCATGGTTTACAAAGAGCCTAAAGGATTTCACGAGAGTTGCTGTCGAGACTATTAGCAAGTATTTAACTAGATTGATGTTCTTCTCTTTCGATTCTGCTTCCTTCGGCTTTCAAACATCTGGTTCAACCAATGTTATGGTAAACACTCAGGACAATAATTAGCTAGCGGAACCTCGTATCTGTATCGTACTTATGTAGATGTATATTGACTTGCTTCGGTATGTTACAGCATTGGTATGACTTGCCGAGATGGTGATATGGAGTACATATAGAATATACAACTATAGTAGTATCTTTGCTTGGTAACAGAGAGGTTGGTTTGGGTGGGAACGGCTAGAGAACAAGGCACCCCTTTCTATTTATGTAGTTCCCTTTTATCTCGGCTGGGCTGGATCTATTCTGGCGACTATGTGAACCCCTCGGGCTTGGCTTTGCCTTGATTTTTGCGTGGACAGATCCATATCTTTGTTTCGTGGTGTTATCAACAAATCTGTCTACTTTCGCTTGTAGCAGTAGTGCTCTTTCTGGAAAGCGACCAACAGAGACGGTATAGTGTTTTTGTGCCGGAAAAAGCTCACAAGGGTAGGTGTTCATGACGAAGACAGTATTGATGCTACCTTTTATCTGCTCCCTTTAGTGTTGTTTGCGCACAATATTAGCATTGTGCTGCCCTTTGAAGATAACGTAGATTTGAAGCAAAAGCACATAAAGGAAGATACATGAGTAGTTGACTGCTTGTTGACTAATATATGCAATGTATTTGGCTGCACAGGGTAGTTTTCTTGTCTTGGCCGTGTGCATACGGATCTGGATGTGGTTTTTGTGGTTGATGTTATGAACCTGCTGGTACCTGCTCGACTGGTGCAGTTGAATGTGACAGGGTTGGGGTTGGTTGTTGGCCAACAGAAAGAAGTAACTACCATGTAGATGGCCGCTTCGAGAGTCTTTGATTAACGCTTGACTTCTTTGTTGCTCTTTGCAGCAGTTACTGCATTGGCATCCGGCTTACGTATTGTAGATACTTTCGACACTGCATAAAAACAAAAATAAACATCAAGAGGAAAGAAGGTAGATAAATCGGTAGCAAATTAGGCTACCCCTTCATAACGTCTTCTTTATTTATGACCACCGTACCCGAATTAATGACTGACTGATATGTGAGTTTTCTCTTGACGGAGAAACAACATCCCTGGCACCTCTTTGACTGCTCAGCCTTCTTCGCGGCGGGTTTGCGGCTTCCTTTGCTGAAGCACTATTGCGACAGGCTATAGCGCCTGTATTGAAATTAACAGTCCAGTCTTTCTGATCTTCCAAGCCCGTCTTACTAGGCCACTTGTTGTGTATCCACGCTGTCTTCATTGATGTGGCCCCCGTCATAGTTGCTGGGCATCGTTTACTTAGCTGATGTACATACTTCACCGCCTTCTGGCCAGCAAGTGTAAAACAAAGATAAAAAAAGACAGATGTAGGGCCCGATATATACCCTGGTTTCGGGCCTGGACAGCAGAAAGAGGCCCCAGAGTCTGGAGGCTAAATGACCAGCTCAGCCCAGTCCGATACTCGCACAGCATTGAATGCAAGATCTCTGGTCGGCTGCGTGCTTGTCTCCGAGATAGATGCTCTGTTTCCTGGACATCAGTTTCTTAGACTTTGAGCCTTGATCTGGCCTCTGCTCCTGAGTCTCTACCCTAGGAACAACAGCAAAGACTGCTCTCTTGATCTTTGGCTTTCTTGGACGCCGTCGTCAGTTGGCGGCGAAGGAGCACGTTGTCAAATTCAACTATTACTGGGTACCAAGACAAATCCTTCCTCGTGCATTGCATTGCTCGCTTCCCCATTCTGCGCCTGTGTAAGCTACCCAGCCAGTTTGTTGCTGTTCACTTGGCGCGCACTATAGAAGAGACCCCCCCCCCCCCNNCCCCCCCCTTTGAATGCTCTACTCCTTGCAGCTGCAGACATTTCTAGTTCCTGGGCGAGCCCACTAACTAAACCGCCTATAAGGTCAACTGTTATTCGATTTCTTTTCTCTCTCACCGCATCTCCTTCGCTTTTGCTCTTTTTCCTCTCTTTTATTTTCTTCTATTTTATTTTAACTACCTTTCTTCGCCCTCCCACCCCGAGTCTCTGCTTTTGCTTTTGCTTCGTTTGCTTGCTTTTGCTTCAGCGCCTGTAAGGCTCGTTGTAATATTCCCTTTCTTTCTTGTCCTTTTATCTTCTTCTTCATTTCTCTATCTCTCTCTTTTCCCCGTTGCGAGAGCTTTGCTGCTGCTGCTATCCGGCCATTTTTCTTTTCGTTTCTTTCGAGGCCGTGATACTTCCAGTAGCACTTGATATAATCCATCATCTCTTCTCTTCGTCTATACCCGCGAATTAAACTTCAAGCATCTCGTTGTGTTACTACTACAACTTCAACCTCTGCTTCTTTTTTTTCTTCTGGACGCCTGGCGATTCTTTTTCATTTCTTCTCTTCTTCTCTTCTTCTTTTCTTCCTTTTCTTCCTCTTCCTCTTCTTTTTTTTTTTTTTTTTTTTTTGCCTTCGCCGGCTCCGCCTCCTTTTCTTGATTCCCGTGCCTTCGTTCATGCCCCTTTATCTGCCGGCCTCTTGTCAACGATATTATAGAACTTTCTCCTATCCTTCGTTTCTTTCTAGCCGGGTCTCATATCTTCACGACCCTTTTTCAACTGTCGATATTTGCCGCCGCTACAGTCTGACTCGACCTCGACTTTCGGAAGCCCCTTTTCATAAACAACCCGCCCGTCAACATGCAGGATCTTTCCGGCCAAAACGCCAGCGCCCGCTTTGGCCACACCTCGAAGCCTTCGGCTTCCGAGACTGGCTTCTCTCATGGCGCATTCACCTCCAACGTGCCTAGCTTCACTGACCGCCACCCTCGTCGTGGTACTACTGTCCCAGCCATCAACACCCAATCTTTGGCCCAGCAGTCACAACAGCTAAATCCCAATGACATGACTACCCCGGGAACTGCCTTCGATATGCAGTTCACTCCGCTTCTACCCTCGCAGTTGCTTCTTGGAAGCCCCTTCCAGCCTGGAACTCCTGCGACCTTCACCAGTCCCCAGTTCCAGAACCTCAACTTCCAGCAACAGCAACAGCAGCATATCGTTAATGGTCTAACCAGCCCTGTCCAGCAGGCTCTGTCTCCCCAGGCCTTCCAGACTCTGGTGTCGCCCTCTTCTTACGGTGCACCCCAGTTCTTCAACGCTCAGTCGCCCAGCGGCTCTTTTAATGCTCTGTCTGCCCAGCCTACATCGCCTGTATCCATCTCTGCTACCTCGGCCGCCGGTAACAGCCGTACCGTCTATCTGGGAAACATCCCTTCTGACACGCCTGCTGAGGAAATTCTCAATCATGTCCGGAGCGGACAGATTGAGTCCGTTCGTCTGCTCCCCGATAAGAACTGTGCCTTCATCTCCTTCCTGGACGCCAGCTCCGCCACCCACTTCCACTCTGATGCGATTCTGAAGAAACTTTGCATCCAGGGTCAGGATATCAAGGTTGGCTGGGGTAAGCCTTCGCAGGTTCCCACCTCTGTTGCCTTGGCTGTCCAGCAGTCTGGTGCTTCGCGTAATGTGTACCTAGGCAACTTGCCTGAGGAGGTCACTGAGGAGGAGCTGCGTGAAGACCTTACCAAGTTTGGTCCTATCGACATGGTCAAGTATGTCAAGGAGAAGAACATTGCTTTCATACATTACTTGTCTATTGCCAATGCCATCAAGGCTGTTTCGCAACTGCCCCAGGAACCTAAGTGGCAGGCTCCTCGCCGTGTTTTCTACGGCAAGGACCGCTGTGCTTATGTGTCCAAGACTCAACAGCAGAACGCTGCTCAGTATCTAGGCATTGCCCCAGGTCACGCCCACATGCTGACTGGTGCTGATCGTGACATGATCTCCACCGCCCTGGCTCAGCAGTCAGTTGCTGCCGCTGCCGTTGCTACCACTGCTGGTGGTCTCAACAACCTGGGCAACCGTACCATCTATCTGGGAAACATCCATCCTGAGACTACCCTGGAGGAGATTTGCAACGTAGTTCGTGGTGGCCTGTTGCACCATGTGCGTTATATCCCCGACAAGCACATTTGCTTCGTGACCTTCATTGATCCCACGGCTGCTGCTTCGTTCTACGCATTGAGCAATCTACAGGGTCTCATGATTCACAACCGCCGTCTCAAGATTGGTTGGGGTAAACATTCTGGTGCCCTGCCTCCTGCTATCGCTTTGGCTGTCAGTGGTGGTGCCTCGCGTAACGTCTACATCGGTAACCTGGATGAAACCTGGACCGAGGAGCGTCTGCGCCAGGACTTTACCGAATATGGTGAGATTGAGCTGGTGAACGCCCTTCGCGAGAAGAGCTGTGCTTTTGTCAACTTCACCAACATTGCCAATGCTATCAAGGCCATTGAGGCTATTCGTAGCAAGGAGGAATACAAGAAGTTCAAGGTCAACTTTGGTAAGGATCGTTGCGGAAATGCCCCTCGCCAGCTGCAGCCATCTTCCCAGTCTCCTCGTGCTGATGGTGTCGCATCTCCTCCTCCTGTCAGCAATGATTCTCAGGAAGATGACAACACTCCTGATGTCGGCAACTCTCCTCAGCCTACTGCTACTCTGTTCGCTCAGAACGCCAATCCTCTAGCTATGTACCTGCAGCATGTTTCTCAGCAGGCCCAGACCCAGCAGGTTCAGCAACAGCAAGTTTTGGCTGCCCAGCAGGCGGCTCTTTTCGGAACTGCCCAGTCTTCTCCTAATGAGGCTGGGCTAGATGGAGCCCCTACTCAGACTAACGGCTTTCCAGGCGGTGTTTCTGGTGTTGGTGCTTCGGCTGCCCCTGGTGGTTCTACCACTATTGGTGGCCTGCTGGCGCCTAACGCACGTGGTTCCCACAACCGTGCGGTGAGCCTGCCTGTTCTACCCCCTGGCTTCGAGAATGGCGTCCCCTCACCCGGATCGGTTGGCGGAAGCTCCGGTGCTCCTGAGGGCGGCGAGCGCCGTGGTCACCAGTACCAGGCCAGCTACGGCGGTATGGCGTCGGGCTATGGTCTGGCCATTCAGGGTGGCCTGAACGGTTGGGTTGAGGAGGAGGTTGCCAACTGAGAATGTTTTAAAGAAGGCGTAATAACTTCCTCCCGGACGAGACAACAAATCTAATAAAAAAAAGTGCATAAAAAACCAGGACAGGCAGCTTCGATCATTACTTCTTTGTTTTTGAAAATTGCTGAAGCATAAATTTTTTTTTTCAAGAAATCTTTCTCTTGTTTCTGTCCCTGCGTCTATTTCTTCCGTAGTTCTTCTGCATCGGCCTTTTCATAGAGCAGAGTGACTAGTCTTCTTCATATCTTCTTGTTTTAAATCTTCTTCTATCTTGTAATTGACTGGCACAATGTCTATTTTTATTTTTTTTGCCCATCCACTATCTTCTCTTCGTTCACATCTTGAATCAACACAATCACTACCTCATCTCCTTTTTTACTATCTTCGACGTTACATGTTTTCTATTTATTATCTTTTCATACAAATTTCTTCGCTTCTTGTTTTTCTTCTTCAATCTCTTTATTACTATTTTTCTCATTTTCTTTCTCTGCGTGTCTTCCCCAATATCTACTTTTTATATTTTATATTATTTATTTCTGAATAGTTTATTTTTGTCTAAAACCTTTTTATTACTTCTTTGTTTTTCTTTTCAAACAAATTATCTACAAACTTAGACTCTAAACTATTTCTACATTGACCAAATTGTTTGTCGCTTATCCGTGATATGATCTCGTGTATGAATGTGGCTATATGTTCTGTGATATGTCTTCAATGTAATAGTATGAGAGTTATATATCTAGAATTGGCGGAATTGTGTGTATATATTGAAGCCTATTCCGATTTCATATAGTCTAATGGTTATGAAAAGGATAGCGTGAAGCCTGATGATAGCTTCCATCTCGTGTATCATCAGTTACACATGACGTTAAATCCAAGTCATACATATACAATAAGATTCTAAAAAAAATGTGTAACGGTGTCCTACTATTCAAGTATTGCCAAACTTGTACAATTAAAGCTTAATACCATGATGCAAGACTTTCATGTATTTGTCTATTGTTTCTATCATCAATAGTAAAAGCTATAAAAAGAGTTTAAACCATGTCGAAGGTTGCTATTGAGGTTCGAAGTTATTAGGAAAAGAGTTGGGAATCTTTATGAAAAAGATGAAGAGAGTTCGACGAAAGAATAGCGTGTCCAATTAAGAAAGACATATGTAACTAACCGACTCTAGTCCAAAAGGCCGCCGGCTCCAGGACACCCGGCCCGGCGAACTCCGGACTGTTCCCTCACAGACTCTCTCAACGTTGATACAACAAACGTAAACTACAGCTCGTTCTTTTTTTTTTTACATTAATTTTCTTGGCGTATTTGATTTAATTTGATTATATTTTACATCTACCTAAATCACTGAGATCATACGACGCCGGGCTGGCTACCGGACAGATATTTAAAGCCCTCCACTAGAGACAAACTCAATAGCTTTGTATGTGCGGGACGGAGATTTCCCCTAGCCCCGAAGAACTAATGGTCTATACCTCCACTATAGCAGTAAAAAAAAATATAAAAAAAATATAAAAAAAACAAAAGGGAGTAGGGTAAACTTGAAATAAAACTTGAGAATAATGGCTTGAAAAACAGAACATGAAAACAACTAGTTAAACTATAAAGTGCTTGATTGGTACTAGACGCCAAGTCATTGCTGATTCCCTACTCATGGGCATGACCAGTGAGAGATTCTCGATGCCGGACCCTAGGACCGGAAAGCCGTGCCCCGAGTGCCACCAGATAATCAAGTGGGGTCATCACCAATAATGCCAGCGAAGATCGATCCGTGCCAGGTCCACCCACCGCCTGCATGATATGATCCGGAATTGCTTTCACCAAGCTCTCCGCCAGTCAGGGATCCTGTGTGAGCTGGAACCCCACTTCCGTCGAGATGTGCAGATTGGGGAATTGAGGAGGTCGGACTGAGAAACTCTACAATCTCACTATCATCACAATGTACGGCGAACATGTCTCGAGCGATGCAGTCACTATTCTCAACAAGGCCCATGATACCAAGATTTCAAGATGCCCCCCCTTGGAAGCCGGCGAACATTTCTACCCAGTGGTGTCCTCACAGGGTGGCTTAATGGACGCTAAGTCTGGAAAGACATTCAAGATACTTCAACAATGGATGTCAAGATCAACTTCGGGCTGGCTTCCTAGAACCATCGGACTCCTCATTACTCAGACTCATTGCTCAGACTCAGGTGAAAGCGCACTGGGTGACACGAGAAATAGTCAGACAAGGAAGAATGGGGGATGACGCCACGCTGCCGACTTGTCCTGCGGACCTCCATGAGCCTAAGGGAGGCGAAGATGATGCGTTTCAAGACTTTGAGGACGACTTCTTGGGATAGGAAGGTCGTGATGATGGATTTTGGGGTTTGCTCTTGTTTTTGTTTCTATTCTTGTTACTACTTTTGTCACTATCACTATTGTTTTCTGCTCAGTCTTGGTTTATACTAGACAACATGCTCTATATTAGATAACTCACATTGAAATTGCCGGACACAATATGATATATAGGCACAATTAGTACTACGGTGGGGGACCACGTGGGACTACCAAGTGTTATATGTATCTTTTTGGAATTCACGTTTTGTGTATATCTTGGGATCTATGGATGGAGGTCTTCAATTCGATTGGTACTTGGTATGGATGGCCTGTTATGAATCTTACATTGGACTAGATTGCTTAATGGGGTTTCGTGTAACAGACCGAAGAATGACTACCTTCTTTTTGCTACCACATGTAATCTATGTAATGGCTCTAACTTGCCATCACTATAGTGAACACTCAAGTTTTTTAAGGGACATTGTATATGAAGCAGTTTAACGACACTGAAATCACCTTAGATTCAACGACATATGATTATATAACAACAGGAACAATTAAGCAATGGTCAACGCTTGATGAAAAGGTTATCAACTTTCTAGGCTATCGAGACTACAAATGGCATTATTAAACGCACTGAGAATCGGCTCGTACAACTAGTCTAGGTCGCCTTGAGAAGTTCTAAAATTCAAAAAATGTTTGTCTTCAAATAAGATGCTCCTACATAGCTATTAGGGCTCCATTAATAAAGATGAATGAAAAAAGAAAAAAAAAGATGCTCCTGGTTTTCAAGCATAGCGGTTTTGTCATGTCAAGAGACTCCAGAAACTCCTTCAAAGACGCCGATAGTCATATTCTTAGACTTGACTTGGGGAACAAGGGTCATAGCTATCAACATGCCATAAACTTAGTATTCTGGCCATAACGCTGTCACAATGTATATGATTTTCGAGTGGCCCTCACCTACACGCATAAAGCAAGACGTAGAGAGATTCGGAGTCATGGCGGTAAGTATGAATATCTTATTGTAGAACCCCAGCTACTACAGATTGCAAAGTTCCTATTTTTTGATGTCCTTGGCTTGACTCACAATCTATTCTTTTGACCTTGTCAAGACCTATGAGCATACCATAAAACCCATCTAACGTATTTAGGGGCATATATTTAAGTAAAGAATATTCCCGACCTTATATAGGGATCGAAACCTTGATATCATCTCGTAGTGCCTGAAGCAGCTCTCTGGGTGAATCGTAATACGTGATAACACGGCTGGGACATGACAGAGAAATGCAAGAGAAGATCTTGTTTTCCAATCCATCGCTATTTTGAGTGTCTAGGCTAGATGTGCCAATTTTGCACACTAGTCCGACCTCAGGAACAATTAACCTAGAACATAACCTTGCAATGAAGGGCATTTTCTTAAAGGCTATTACCCTGGCTACTGCCTTGACACCTCGCTCCTAGGCCAGCTTTAGGTTCTCTACTTCCGACATGCTGTCTTCAGGGTCCCATGAAAATTTGGCAATGTGAGCGTGTTGGGTTTCAAAGTAGATAATTCCCTGTGAGATGACATCTTCTTGACACAAGACCAGTCTGATAAGATAAATCTTTGAAGGGGGTTCATCACCCAAGAAGATGTGACAAGTCTTATCAGTATGATGTAGGAAGTTGTCTAGACCCATTATGACGTTGTTCATTGTTGCATAGCCAACAAGAGCTCTTGAAAATAGTTCAGACTTATTGTGGATATTAAAAGGCCCAGAACTATACATGCTAGATCTACCAAAGACCCAAAGCTCAATGTTGAAGAGCATAGCAAGGCAGCTTGAACAAACCGACGAGTAGGCTCATTTCGAAAGAAACGTCGTACAAGCCTTGCCAATTGAAACATGTTGAACTTGAATCGTTTTGTTCTATACCATACCATCTGCTTTCCAATCACAAGAACATGCTTATACTCAAAGGCGTCGCGGGCATTTATAGCAGGCTTTCGGAAGTATAAATCCATCCAGCATTTACGATTGTTGAATACAATAACATGTTGAGTAGTATGGAGCTTGCTAGGAGCCTCTACCAAGGTGTGCTTCTACAAGGAGCAGAACCAGGCCCATACTGCCTGTTCGGAGACTTCTCTTGGGAAGTTGATCCACCTTCGTTCATCGTGCCATACCATGACGTCATCCAGTGTATCTTTTCGTTGCTCTATCCAGTTCTCTGGGTTGAAGTATCTCTTAAAGAACCCACCGATATATTGACAGAAATCTTTGATATCAGAGTAGATTTGCTGCTCGCCTGCCTCATTTTTCTTATAAGCACGTGAGATTGAAGCGATGGTCCCCCCTCCAGATGGTGCGGTGATGTCTATACTCTTAGGCAGTTGATCAAAAACGTCGATAATGTCATAGACAGCAGTCACAATCGTATTGTCAGAGGCGTAGTCAAGATATAGCGAGTCAAAACTTGCAAATAGCGAAACACGCTCATATCCACTGACAAGTTATCTTATAGAATCTAATAGAGTCCATAATCTATCTAGCATTTTTCCATTCATACGATGAAGCCACAGGTTGTGTACTGCTTGTGTCATCATAAGACTTACTATGAGGTGTGCGATGTCATCTACCTTCAGATTGTTGACTTTGTCTCGAAGGCTTACGCGAATAAACTCGAAGCTAGTCTGAAGCGGATATCTAGAGATGACTTCAAGATCAGCCTGACTTCAAGGTCATCTCGGCAAGAGAAGTAAGATATTATTGATAGTATGCGTGCATTAGAAAAACAAGAAAGGCCAATGATTGAGAGAGTAATGAAAAAGAATAGATAGAAGAGTTTGTAACCACCAGAGCGACAGCTTGGTATCATAGCATATTCGCATATCAGAGCTAGTAAGTGGAGTTACATTCGCCATTCTATATACCGCCACTTCGACTAACAGCTATATGTATAGCCATTTGCAAACACTGCTTTCGGTATAGTACGTTCCGATTGCTCAGCACGAGGCACGGGAATCTTGCTGATGTATGGTAGCTCAGTTCAGATCTTGGGTTTCTAAGGGTCTAACCAGCCCACATAGTTGCCGCCAGCTCTATACCTCCCTTCAAAGACAACTCAGGCAAAATCAGCCTACCATCGGCCTCGTGCCACACACTGTCAGCAATGCCGGGTTCTTTTTAATTCGCTAGTTCAAACAGCCTGCATGGGAGAAGTCGATCGTCACGACCTGTCCGTGTGACTTTAAAAATACTCAATATTGATATCAATATCGATAATATATAGTACGTTGATATAAATGAACTAGGGAGGGTTTTTATTTCATACTGGTACTACCCATGACGTTGATGACTGTCGTCGAACGCTTATGGTGGTAACCCTAGCAATGAGTACTACGGTGGGTGACCATATGGGGGGTACCAGATGTTGTTTGTCTTTTTGATTTGTTATCGTTCGAAGTGCCAGTTTCTACTACGTCACAACTTTTTTTGTACATCATGGTGAATCATATGTAAGAGACCATTATGTACATATCGCTATATTCGTATTCTTGGAATGTGAATTGAACTGTATTTCGTAACGTATGATTGAATTGTAAAAAAAGTTATGACGGTGTTATATGTAAATATTAATACAAATTCCGTATATGTATATTCGTTATGTACTGTTACTTAAATGCTCGGATGAAAAGAATCTCCTGCTATGGACGTTTGGAGACAGTGAAAAGAAAAGCTACAGCCCCAGATAAAATATGAACTAGATGAGATGAAGAAAGAAAACATAAAGCCTTGAGGAACGAAGAAAAAAAGAGAGTAATCATTATAAGTTAGTAGCCTGCTGGTTCGGACTTTATGGGATAGGGTGATTGGTCGAGATTCTGGCGACATTCATCTTTCCAATGCTTAGGAGTAATATGATCAACGATTTCCTTGAATGCAGTCTAGAAGAGAAGGGGGTATTAGTAAAAAGTAATTAACGGTATTTCCTTGTAGTGATATGAAAAGATATACTCACTAAGGTACAGAAAGTCTCGTCCCCGGGCAGATGGTTTCCTCCGTGACGACAACCAGGGATGGTTACAGGTTTGTCGTTGTACCGTATTCTGACGAAATACCCCTCAAGGGCTTTCTTTTGTGCACTGTCTAGTGCCTCCGTAGGAGTGCGACCGATCTTGCGCCCAGAACTGCTACCCCTAAGTCCAAACCATCCTGCTTGGGTTGCCTTTGGAGCGGGCTTATTTGCTGCCCGGAACAACTCGATGGCTACGTGGCTAGTAAAGGGCGGCCAGCGTCCGTCATCTGCGCCCAGCGAAGTAAGCATTGCTCCAAGGGTTGTATCGTGGCATCCGTTTAATGCGATCTTGCATCCTGTGGTGGCCGAGCCCGTGCTAAGACCTTCGGCGGACGAGACTAGTGACTCTACTACGATACCAAGTAAGGGACCGGCACCAAGTCTTCGTGCTTCAGTACTTGTTGCATACATGGCGAACCACTCTTGTAGGCCAGCGTCCTCAAGACCGGCAATGACGTCCGGATGGTAGAATTCCTTAGGAAGTCGCGTGGAGGGGCCAGTACCATAGGCGCGTGAAGCATTGATACTGTCCATAACACCGAGTGAGGAAGGTGTAGAGTTTAATGCGATGCGTGGACTATTGCCATGAGAGCCCATATATTTGCCAATGTGGGCATGGACCTTATCGGCCGCCGGTGATGTATCCCAGTTGCGCGCAGCTTGCTGAACAAAGCCCTCCACTAGTTGAGCAAGACGAGGGCATGCACCACTGTTGGGAAATATGGTCTCATCTTGTGGAACTGACTGGGCTATTTCGAAAGGACCGAGATCGGGCGCACGATGGCTGGGCGGGTATAGACCGGTGACAGTGTGCTGTAGAGATTCGAGGGCGCGTGGCACCGGAGAGGATCGCAAAGCGAGGATATCTTGGGTAGATAGTTTGGGCGGTAGGAAGCCGAGTGATGTGACATAGAGCTGTCGTAGATGGGTACCGAGGGCGAATGTAGTTGCGCGACCGCCGTCGGTAAGAGTACCAGATCTACAGAGATCTTCACGCGGTGAACCCCCGACAGATGGATGGGGCACGGTAGAACCGGATGCAGCAGCCATTACAGTGAGTTTGAGCTGCCAGTCCATGATATTACCGGGTGGTAGCGGCACATGTGGATCGGCTAAGTCGGTGGGGAGGCCTCCGTTGGAGGCCGCGGTAGCCGAAGACGTAGAGGAAGACATAGCTGAATGTGCCGACGATGAGGGCATCGAGATTAGACTGCGCATGTTACGCGCGTAGCTACAGTACGGCCATAATTGCGGATGGTTCAAATGCGCAAAGCGCGGCTTTATGGGAGTGCGCTCGCCATGGCGGAGGAAAACATGGACTTGCTGGAGGGTCACGGAAGACGGATAAAGAGCGGCGAGCTCAGTTGGTGAGTATGGGGCGGGCGGAGGTCGAGACGTCATGATTAAGCAGGCTGGCTGGTAATTGGTAGCGATATGTGGGATGCGAGAAGAAACACACCGGGAGCTTAAGCGCGAGAAACACAATAAGATAGTAAGATACTGGTGTGTGAAGACGGAATGCAAGGTGAGGAAGAAGGTAAAGAGAGTAAGCGAAAGTGAAATGCGATCCCAGGAAAGAAGCGATGCAGACAGGTAGATTCCAAAACTGAAACAGCAGCTTAAAAGTAGGGGAGATGACAACAGACAGACTGCTTTGCCAGCACCTTGCAGAGCTTCACTTTATAAATACTTTTGACAAAAGAGATAAAGCAAGCCTTGTCATATGCAGAAGATTCGCAGCTTTCTTTATTGTAAAGTAGGATCCCAAGCAGTTGGAGCTTGTTGCTCTTGCTAGCAAAAAGATGCATCTTTCTTTGTTGACAGTGGTGACGTTGGGATTCATTCCCTCGGTTGCTGTGAAGCCACTAAAGCTTCTCCAATACAGCGAGTGTTTTGTCTATATTTAACCATTGGTTCCTCAACAAAACAAAACCATACATACATACATACATACATACATACGTACTAACAGGCAAAGCTTCCTTCTAATAAAAGCGGGACTAGCCAAAGGCCAACACCGTGGAAAAGTTCACGGACTTTTCGGTGGTCATGTAGGCTCTTGTAGGCTCCGATGTAAGCTATCTATCTTGTTGGCTTCTTTGAGTTGACGATGCCCTGCTTTACATGCTAGTAAAAAGCTGCTGAAGCTAAGGAGAGACATCCTTGTTGGATATTGCTTTGGAGTCCCTTTTTGAGACTGACTATTAATGAAGATAGAAAAAGACGACGTTGAGTGTGGAGCCACACATAGCCTTTAACGCCACATATCAACGCCACATTCAGACATACATACATGTATGTACATTATAGATAGTTGAATGTATGTATATCTGTATTGCTAGCTAGCAGGCTTGACGGATTTTAGCGACCTTTTCTTGACTGCCTTTGAAATGTTGATCTCGATTTTTCCTACGCCCTCCCTATTCCAACTCCGGGATGCTAGTTCGGATAGATTTTCGTAGATGTAAGTTGGTGGCAGTATGTTTGCGGTTGAATATGTACATGCATACATACGGATTATCGCTCTAACAGTCCAGGTGGAATATAGATATGTAGATAGATAAGACGCGGAAATACATACACATTTCAAGCATGTGATGGCATAGCACACATGACATAGAATATTAGGATATTCAGCAATGCTCAGCCTGTTTATGGCGGTAGCCTGTCTAGAAAATGAGAAAATGCGACTATAAACGCAAGGTGAAAATCACACCTCACTCTCTTTGCTTCTTGATTATAACAAAAGCAAAGACTCGGTGCTACTGTACGAGTCTAGTGAGACTCAATGTGGATATCGCTAGCAAAAGTAGACGGTGCAAATATGCGTGGCAACCTGAGATGTTGGTGGGAGGTAGAACAAGGAAGCTAAGACACATGGCAGCGTAAGAGACTGCTGAACATATATGATATACATATGCACATATATACTACGAGCATGGTAATGTCAGATGCCGATGTGCATGTGTATTATGTGCTTTATAATGTCAATCATGCATATATTCACAGACACAAAGGTTGCAACTACTACACAGAGTCTGATCTCCTGTTGGTGTCCCAGCTGCTCTCAATCAGTTTCCTGATCGAGCCATATGCAGTGTCGCATCGAAACACAATCTGGAGCCAAAGTCTAGTTCTAAAAAGGCAGCACTTGGTAGGAGAAGATGGGGCAAGAAAAGCAACCACTGGATTGAATATTTCTCAGTGTACCTTGGGCTCTGTAGGTGAGATCCAGACCGATAAGAATGTGCACGTACATATGTATGCATGTTCTATAACTATACATATGATAGGTAGTCGTTATTAAATTTGTGAAGTGTGGGCTACCATCGTTATCGCAGTGCTACGGATCATCAATCAGGTTGAGGAGATCGCCGGAGTAGCTGCTTCATTCTCTCGTTCTCCCTCCGCTTCCTTATCCCTGAAGCGAGTTGTCCCTCGTCGATTTCAGCCTGTTGTGTGTTGTCGTATATAGCTTGATCCTAGTCAAGTCCGGCTTGCTCAAAAGTTGAGGCTGCGTTTCCTTGCCTTGACCGAACCCTCTTCCTACTTTCAACTGTGGGTTTCCCTTTTCTTTAGTGCAAGCCCATATCGTTCAAGTCGTTCAATCATTCGTTTGGTCGGTTTAAAGCCAAGCCTTTTGGTTCTTCTCTTTGGCGGGCAGCCAAGAATCAAAGCTATCCCAGCCATCTAACATTATCCCTGCTAGCACATGCCAGAGAAAAAGAAAGATAAAAAAAGAGAATAAATCATAACTTTGCGGCTCAGGATCTTGACCACTAATGTCACCGGCAAAAAATACATGGTGAATCTGTAGTATCAGGAAGCCGAGGCGTAGTGCTTTTTCCCGAGATAAAAAAAACTAAATCAAGGATAATATGATCAGAACAAAAGGTGGTGCTTTCTATCGGGGTGTAACCTCATCAAGATTTTTTTTTTTCAGCGGCGGCTTGAGCGGAAGGCATGCTTATCAGTAGTTATCAGTAAATGATTCAAGCAATGACGGGGATCTAGGACGGGAAACGACCCGAACAGCATCTGCTGAACTGTCGAAAGTGAAATGCCTTCCTTCCACTGGTCGAGATTTCCCACTAGGTGAGACTACAGCTAGTAGTATGCTCAGCTTGTGCCTACCATATCTGTATGTCAGTCCAAGGGGGTTTGTCGTGCAGACACAGCAATCACTCCTATATCCATGCTGGGACTTCTTTCTTTATTTGTCTCTTCTTTCTCTTGTTTATGTTTTCTATCAGCCTCGTTGACGGAAATTGTTCATGATATCTTTTTTTCTTGTGTGCCCTTTTCTTCATAGTATCGAACTTTGCAGTTCTTCATCCGTTAATTCCGTCTAAAACCCTTGTTCATATCCCTGATCATTTATTTGTTTGCTTGTTTCTTCCCCCTGTCTTCTTTTTTCTGCTTTAGGTCTGTATTTGCCGCTCAAAGAAGGTCTTTTCTTCTCTCTTTTCGAAGAAGATCTCTGACATCACTGCAGTATTAAGTTAGGTCCTAACGTTAGTCGAAGTTGTACTCAGACGTTTATCTTGGAAGACAACGGATGAAAAAGGCAGTAAAAGGCCCCCAACATATCTGGCGAAAATTGGCTCCGTCCTCGCTCAACTGTGCTGTGTTAATATTTGCCTTTTATCTTCCTGTCTGACTGTTTGTGGCGCGAGATTTCACTTCCGACGCTTGACTCGCTGCGGAACGGCCGGATATAAACTACTTTGGATTCCTGTGATTTGCAATCACCCGTCAAGGAACCCGCAGCTAGCCTTGTCTCTCAATTACCGGGATCTAAACTATATGAAGTAGCGTCTTCAAGCTGATTTAGTCTTTAAAATCTCGTCAATTTTTGCTTCTCTCATTTACTTTAGTGATTAGCTATCACTATATGGCTCACATCATCAACAAAGTCACTTATATATTCATTCATACATATCAGCTCATATGATCGTTGACCAGCCCTTCGCTTGTATATAAAATGGCCTTTACAATACCATCTCTTCGAAGGAGATCCCAGGATCCCGCTATGTTAGTACAATCTGAGGTTCAATCTCGAGGCAGCTCGCCCAAAGCCAGATCAGTTGCGCCACGAAGTCTCGTTTCACCCACTATCCGCCATGACGATACCGCTTTGAATCACGGGGCCAGCGGGTTCTCACAAAACTTTAGCTTAAGTTCAGATGAAGAGCCGATTTCTCCTCGTAGTCTAGTGTCACATCATTCGACGACTTCTCGCCATCTTTCTGGAAACAACCGCACCGCCATGTCCGCAACTGTCGTCACTCCTTCACTACATCAGCATCATGTTCACTCATCACATTCCCATGCAGTCAGCCGCCCAGTGCGATCTGCTAAAAAGGCCACTGCAAAGTCTCATAGTCGCACCGTATCTACCGGTACAATGGGCCTCAAACGCCTGCAAAAGGCGCTGCCTTCCATCAGTATACCGTCGTTTACACTGCCCATATTTACGTCGCCCTTCGATTTCGGCTCGAAGAAGAACACGGAAGACATAAGTCCTCCCTTGTCCGCCCCAGGCTCTATATCTAACCTCCGCACCAAGCGACAAAGCCTTCCAACTATGTCTGGTGATGATCGCCTAGACTCATCGAGTTTGACCTCTACGCCAACGGACCTAGAATACCCACAATTACAACGCCCCGCCACAGACGACAGTGTACTTTTTACCCCTCTCGAGCGCATGTCTTCTCTAGGAGATGATGACCGCTGGCGTGAAATTACTGAACAGGTTAACATCCGTGGACAAGCGTTCAGAGAATCTCTACCTGAAATCAAGATTCCACGCCTCTCCGCTTTTCGTTACTCGATGGATAGCGGACCAGACCCCCTAATGTCACCTAATGCCACAGGGTCATCACCCAGCCATAACAGTCTTTCGTTTGGCTCGTCTCTCACAGATTCCACACTAGACAAGGTGCTAGAAACACTTGAAGGTGACATCGTCATCCTTGGTGGCTACCGTGGAAGTATCTTGCGATCGGCCGAACCACCTCATCAACAGTTATGGGCGCCTGTGAAATTAGGTCTTGGCATGCGAACACCCGATCTATATGTTGGGCTCGACTACAAGGACGAAAAGTCTATGGAAGAACGAATTATCTCATCTGGTATGCTCCAGAACGTTGGCCCTGTCGATGTTAGCCGCAAGTTGCACCGCAAGCTTCGTAACTCTGAAGCTGGAAGAAATGGCCGTCTTCGTGTACATGACTATGGCTACGACTGGCGTTTAAGCCCACATCTCCTTTCACAAAAGTTGACAACATTCCTTGAAGGGCTTCAATGTAACAAGAACCACGTCGCTCCCGAGAATAGAGGCGCAATCGTCATTGCGCATTCATTAGGCGGCTTGATTACTCGGCATGCTGTGAATATGCGCCCAGAGTTGTTCTCGGGCGTTATATATGCAGGTGTTCCACAGCGTTGTGTGAACATCTTGGGTCCGTTGCGATTTGGTGATGCCGTGTTATTTAACCGTGATATCCTCACATCACGCGTCAACTTTTCGTTCCGAACGAGCTTCGCATTCCTTCCCGAAGATGGCAAATGCTTTGTCAACCGAGACACGGGCGAAGAATATCCAGTAGATTTCTATGATGTAAACGACTGGATAAAGTACCGGTTATCACCTGAAGTTGGCGGACCTGCCCTACCACGTCTAGAATCACAAGGATCGCAAACAATTGCCGCAAAAATGAAAAGGCGCGGCTCTATTGTAGCTAAGCGCACTCGCGCTTTTTCATTTTCGCCAGGCCAGGCTCTTTCGTCAATGTCGAGTTCTCTTCAACAAGAGCAACGAAACCAGACGGAAGGACGAAGCACGTCTCATCATGCGACTTCGTCCCGTCTTCCCGAAGGTTTAGATTCTAACATCTCAGGTTCTACATTGCCAAACAAGCGATCCGACGTTGACTTCGTCACCCCCCTCGATGAAGCTACACTAGCAGCAAATCGACTATATCTTGCTCGCACTTTAGCCGAGATCCGTGGCTTCCGCTCGGAACTTGCACATTCGCCCATGCACACGGCATCTAACGCATATCCACCTATGGGTTGTATCTTTGCCAAGAACACGCCAACACTAGCCGGTGCCCGCATTCCTGGGCCAGAGGCAATCCCCCGCGAAGATGCGTACGACTCTTTTCTATTCCAGAGTGGTGATGGTGTGGTTCTAGCACGGCAGGCGATGCTTCCTGACGGATATTCAGTTGTTAACGGAGGCCTCATTGAAGTCCAGAGAGGCCACCTAACATTGCTAGGAGATCTGGATAGTGTAGGAAAGGCTCTGGAAGCTGTCGTTAGGGGAAGACGGAGAGGAATCGGTGTTGAAGGCCGTACACTACCTGTTACTGGCAAGATGGGGCAGTAAAGGGGAAGATTGAGGTTAAAAAAAATGGAAAGTCATGAGTGAAGAACGAGTTTATCATGCTTTATATATGGTAAAATATCAGGATGATCTGTTTCATCGTTTTTTTTTGTTTTTTTTTTCCCCTGTTGGGGAAAAGAGGCTACTTCTGTAGAAGCCCATCATTTTCATTGCATCTCCATGTGCCTTGATAGCGCCATTTGAAGTTTCATCTCAGCATCATATATCCTATGTACATATATCAAACTAGAAATTTATAACATCATATCATCCGCAACAATATTCACGGATCTTCAATTTAGCATCAAAAACTAACGTTCGGGTTAGAGTCTAACTCAATCCAGGACTTAACAAAGTGATACTTTGATTTAGTTTTCATGAAAAATTTTTTTAGTCAACTAGTAGATGGCAACCTTCAAATTACAATCTTTTGTTTTCTTGTTCTATTTTTGTCCGACCCCTTCTTTTTGTCTACATGTATTTATACCACAGAGTGAATATATCCTTATGTACGAATATGCAGTGAGAACATGGGCAGGTCTAAATATGTAGTTTTCCAGTCAGAGTCACCAAGTCTATTCAGCCCCATACAGATATCATATTCACACATTGCAATCTAGGCTGCGCCATATTAATGAGTCATGTCCAGAAATCATCCACAGACTTGACAAGACAGATAAGCGAATACATAGTTACATAAATAGTAGATAAAAAGGCTGAAAATCATTGTGCAAGTAGTTCTGGTTCCCTTTCGATTTTTGTTTTCTTTTTTCACGAGATTTTCGGATCAACCAAGGACCATCATTTATTGGCAAGATTAATACCTCCTATTTCTACATCTTGGTTTCAAGAACTCACTTATAAGAGCCTCTGTCTGATATTCAAGCGAAACAATCGTCCTCAAGTTTACATACTTAGTACTATATCTCAGAATGTTTCGTTTCATGGTGTTAACTACATCCTTGCTTCAGCATTTACAACAACATCTAAAAACAACGCTACTGCATACATCACCGCGTTCTGTGCGTCTATAATACACGACACACATATTCCAAGTTTGGGTTATACTGCAATAACACTCATCATCATTATGGATCAGACACCGCGCTCGAGGGCCGCACGGCAAGCTAGACCAGGCCCTAGAAATGCGTCACCATCTAACTTTGGATTGAGGCGGCCGAGGACATATCAGGCCTGGAGTGGTCCTTCACCGGTTCTACGAGAAGACGAAAGCAGCCACTCTGCGCGACTCCACCATTCCGAACGATCGTCTCTCTTCAACATATCCCCGCCACTATCGCCATCCACGTTTCCTCGCGGCACCGATGATCAGAGCTCTGTAGTGCAGAAGCCCACCTACTATCCACTATTCCCCTTATCTTCATCACCGCCAAGCCATGCTGAGCAGCAACAGCTCGTGTTACCGCGTTTAGATGCTGCGTCGTCGCCGACGATGCCGGGTGTGCGGCCGCCTATCACTGTTCTGTGGCATCCCGAGCGGATCCCGCTCGGTGATCTAGTGCCGATTCGGAGACTACGGTCATACATGTTTGAGTGTAAGCGCATGCCGGATCCCACGGGGCCCGCTATCATGGCAAAAGTAGCCGCCACCGAGGGTCACATATTCATGTTTGGCCAGGAACTTGGCATCTACGAACGACTTTATAAGTTACAGAGCATGCTACGATCTTCTATCCACAAAGAAAAGTCGTCGTTGGGGGTAGATTTCCCTCTAGGCGTTTCACTTGATTCGCGTGAGCAGCAATCAGGCGATCCCCCGCCTCCTTTAGCACTAGCCACGGGATATGCCATCGGGCAGCAAACACCATCCTTCGTAGGCCACATCATCGACGAGACGACAGGACGCGCTGTCGGCTTTGCAATGCGTAAGATACCCGGCCTATATCCGCGACCTAGCGATGCAGAGGATCTAAACTTATGCCGGAATGCCTTGCAGGCGCTACACGAGCTGGGGCTGGTGCATGGAGATGTACGGAAGGAAAACTTTATAATCGCTACGGCTACTGGTAGTACTGATTCTGATACGGATGCTACAATAGCTACGGGGGGTAGTAGCAGGATACTCAATGGACGAGAGCGTCGCTGGGCTGTTATTTTGGACTTTGAATATACGCGCCCGGCAAGGTCGTGGGCGGAGATAGAGGCAGAGATGGACTCTTTGCAACGAGAGCTAGGTGGACGGCCAGAACGGAGATCAATAAAGTTTACTTAGACTATGTACATAGCATATAAATCACGGGTGGTATCTATGATATCTGCTTTGGGTTACATAGGCTAGTGTTTTTTCTATTCTTGAATCACTCACTAGTGCATGTGTTGATGAATGAGTGAAAGACAAAGTGGAGGCTCAACAGGCCCTTGAAGAAGTGAGTGGTTCTATAAATAAACACGCTACGTAGAGATGATCTCCAAAGCCAAGAGCTGTCGCTTCGTCTGTGCCAGTCAAATCCTAACCCAAGACACAATCCCTGTTTTCCCTTTTCCATTTTGTTTTCTCGAAGAAGCAACGATAAAGTAAGGGAGCCGTAAAATCCATTAGCCGCCCGTGGTTTAGGGTCTAGAGCACAAGGGTTGTGATGGGTATCCACTTTAACTCTTTTTCATATGCGCTAATTGGCTGCTGACGTTACACTGGCGCTTGAGCTGTATCTAGTCTAGCCAATCGCTTTTACGATGAAGAATTTCCGCTGCGACCCCTTCGAACAGCCGCTTTTTCCGCCCATCTGGAACTCCTTTGAATCTGCTTTTTTTTTTTTTTGTTTGTTATCTTTAACCTGACCTAAAGAACCGCCTAAAATAGAAAAAAAATAGCCAGATTAAAAATGGCTGGCCAGGAGCAGACGCAGCCGGCCGCGACGGGCGGCTGGACAGGCCGTAACTCTGATATTGCTACCGTATTTCCAGAGTTGTAGGCGCACTATCTGAATAGGGCTACGTCAGAGATAATGGGAATACCAGATATATCGCTTGTATTTGACCCGGCAGAAGAATTAAGCCTAGTCGGAAGGCGTCCTTTCGTGTATATCAAGGGCACAGCCGCCCCTCCCGTCTGGTCTTTTTTATAGGTCGCTTCTTCCCACGCTAAGCTCTGAGTATTCAAGTATAAGACTGGCTAGATTCCGTCTCTGTTTAGTTCTTACAGCATCCCCTTCTTTCTCTTCTTTTCTTCTTTAGTTGTTGCTGGTCTTCACTCCGCTAATACTTATTACCAAACTCAAAAAAGCCTTTTAGTTTCTCTTGTCTTCTTATTTGTTTCAATTATTTGTTTTTTTTCTTTTCTTTCCACTAATTCATATCGAGCATTCATTCATCATCGCCTGGCTGCGAATACAAAAAATCATATATTTCCTCCATTACTTTATCATATCTATCTAATATCCAATTTTCGCTCAACATGTCTGACAAGTTCGAGCTTCCTCCTACTTCCGACTTCGAGACCGCTTCTTCACGCGGAACTCTGACGGCTTCACCTACTTCTGCTCCAGCGCGTCCTAAGATCTTTGCTGCCATCGCTGCCTCACGCTCGGGACTGAACGTTCTATCGTTGGCTTGCGGAATCACTATTCTAGGCCTAGCTGCTCGCAACATGGCTGTCTACAACCAAACACATCTGGCCCAAGCGTTCCTCCTGCCTCTGTGGCCTACACAATTCGATGCTGGTCCAGTCATTGCTCTGATTGTCGCGGGTGCGCTGATCAGCGTGTTTAGCGCTATGTCTGTGGTTTTGTCTAGAGCTAAGCATGTAAGTGTATCCACCAATTATGTACTTTACTTTCTGAATTCTAATGTGTTTTTGATAGGCGTCTTTGACCAATGCTTCCGCCAGTGTCCTTCTTCCGGTCCTTTCGTTCACGGCTAGCTTGACTGCCATCATTGTGCACTTCATTGCCAACGCCTCTTCTACAGAAACTTTCCAGACTTGGACATGCCAATGGGCCGACATCAACATGTCAACTACGCCACACTTCAATACTCTATGTGCTCAGTCTCGGGCTAGCATTGATCTGACTATCGCCATGATCCCACTACAGGTCAGCATCATGGGCGTTGTTGTAGTAGGGTTCGTTTTCGACAAGGCCTATTCGTGGCAGAACAAGACTTCCGCTGCTTAGATAGAACAGCGAAGTACGACCTCTTTGACAGGTTCAGCAAGTATATGTATATGATTGGAAGGTTTTACTGACCGGATTAAATGTGAAAACTTAATAAACTGGAACAAGGTTTGGTTGTTTGTAATGGGACAAGATGGGACTTCCTAGATAGTAATAAAGAACGGCGTTGGGCGTAATCAAGAGAATCATTACTTACTATGTTCAAAATATCGAGTATATGTCGGTTTGTGTACTAATAGCCAAGTTTTGACTGTGTACTATGGCGCTTACATCATTTTCACTATTTATCCATGTAGTTATAGAGACTTTGTTGCGAGCTTGCGATAAATTTGTTCTCGTTACATTTACTGCTAGCTACATAGCTAACATGATGTATGACTCATCGCGATACGCACAATTCAATATCTGCGTAAGGTCATGGCTTCGACAGACAGAATACATCTTACATATTACTAGTAGAATGGGAAAATGAATATAAAGAATGTACCAAGATTTGTATAATTTTTTCAACACAATCATCAAAAGTTCCCCCCATCTGCTCTCCGTTCTTGGCATATGGCATAACTTGACTGTTCTTTAGCTTTATGAAAAAGTACTAGTAGATTTATCATACGGATTTTATCATCTCTCAACACCAGCTCATTCTTTTAATATGGATATTGATCAAAGACGTCCTCTTTCCGAACTTCGAAATGATTTGGAAGTTAAAAGGCTTACATCATCGGATCTAAATTTATGCACTACTTGTGATATCTCAATAAATACTGAATATTTAGAAGTATGTGCAGCCATTATTTCCACCCTTAAGTTGGAACTAACTCTTGGATGTACCATACTAGTCATATATCTACACTTTCGCAAGGCTCCAAATCGGCACATCATCCTTACCACTATGCGCTCTTTGTGCATATCTAGTGAAGATAGCAACTGATCATGAGGAATTCCGCATGTTGAAGTATTTACCAAAAGAAACCGTAGTTTTCGTTGGCAGATATACGACAGAATACGACGAATTGCGGTACCTTGCCGAGATTGAGTTTCCTAGGTATGAATACACCGAAGATAACGAAGATATAGTCGAGACATCAAGAGACTTGAAAGCCTTTGATATCTTTAACTTTGACCAATCTTCAGTGATTCATAACGGGGAAGACCATTCCCGGTTTTCTCTTGGCTTCAGTATATTTGACTTCATTCAGCCAAAGAAATTCCACCTTCCTAGCTTGATCGGCTGGCTTTCTGAGTGCCAAGAAAGCAATGGCCATGTCCAATGTAATGCATACCGATTGACTCCTTTTCCAATGAAGATATTTCGGGTCATTGATGTCGAAGACTTCTATGTCAAGCAGTTTGACTGTGTTGATCTTGCTCAGCTTAGCTATGCTGCTCTAAGTTATGTCTGGGGTCATAGTCCAAATGGAGCACCGGCAAATACTTATCGCTTGCTATCAGCAACAATGCAACTGTTCATGTCTAAGAATGGCCTTCCTGTTGAAGATCTCCCTAAGACAATATACGACTCGATTCACGTAGCAAAGCAGGCTGGGCTTAGATATATCTGGATTGATGCCCTCTGTATCCTGCAAGATAGCATAGATGACAAGATCCACCAACTTGCAGCAATGAGTTCAATATACAGATATTCGTTGTTGACTATAGTTGCTGGGTCTGGTAATTCCGCAGCTTCTGGACTTTGCGGAGTCTCAATGCCTTACCCACAGAGTAGTATCTTCTGTATCAGCCCTGATGTTAGATTGGTTGAAGAAGATGCTCTGACAATCCTCCAGTCCAAATCTAACCCATGCCATGATGCATACTGGGGCAAGCGTGCTTGGACTCAGCAAGAGCTCTTTTTCTCATCTCGATCTATTGCTTTCACTGAAAAGGGTGCTTTCTGGCAGTGCCCTTGTATGACTGAAAATGATTTGTTGCCTGCAATACCCCTAGAAGATATTGATGCGGATTCTTCAGAAGAAGAATATAGCAATCATGATACGCCATTCCTCTCCTTAGAACGCTATGGGAACGAGCTTGCAAATTTCACCGCACGAGAACTGTCATATCAGGGTGATGCATATGATGCGTTTTCGGGAATAGTTCAATTCTTTCAACATGAACTCATGGTGCCAATTCTCTGGGGCTTACCATGCGAGAAAGACGGTAGAGATAGACAGATTCTTGATATATTGTGGTACCATATCGACGATATTCCATTCCCCAAGAGGAGGCTTGAGAAAACAACTCTTCCTATATCAAGTCTAAACACTGAGGTACATTTTCCAAGCTGGTCTCCTTTTGGTTGGAAGGAGTTAGTAGTTCGACTTTCCCATTTGTAAGTCTTTATCCAAGATGAACTAAACTCTCTACTACAAGTGGCATTTCTAACTAATACTCATTAGCCGAGGCGGATTGATCTACAATACGCAGTATATTCTCCAGCATGAACCATTACGCCTCGTCCCCATTTGTGCTATTGGATTCTCCCCGGAAGAACAAAAGGTTATCGAAGCCCAGGAATCTTCCAAGTATCATATCCCTGAAAATGAAACGATATCTATTCAAGATATCTTTCTCAATATTCCCGAACTAACAGATCTAAGCATCATCCCCGACAATGAATTACTGGTTTTCTGGGCTCAGTATAAACCTTTACCAGTCGTCAACACAGACAAGGACAATAATACATATCAAATAGAAGTTGGTAAAGGACAGCTATTGGATTATGGCAGGAGAAATCGACCTCAGCAGCTGTGTGAAGGTCGTGTCATTTCACATTTTCTATATTTCGGTAATGCCTTTCTGTTAGAGGTTGAGTTTATAAATGGGTTCACGTATCGTGTCGACTGTTGGTCGCAGTACACTGGTAATTTCAACATATTAGACAATGTTGGATGGGAACGAAGATTCATTGCATTTAGGTAGAATGGTGATGTACATGTGTATACGGAATATACTACTTTCTCGACCTGACTAGTTCAACTGAAATCAAGGGATATAACTTACAAAACGGACATCGTGATCTGGACAGACAGAGGGAAAACTTTGGTTCTGCTGCTTTGTGTAATTTAAATTCACCGTCTCTCTACTTGGTTTGTATGTAGTATATTTTATTTTCTTCCCTCCCCACTTCTGAGGTATACAAACCCATTGCAGCCCAACGAGAAATATGGTAGGCTATGTACTGTAGCGCACAAGGTTATACAGACAGGCTAGACAAGCTAGTTGGTGGGTATCACTTATACTTATTCTTTGATTTTGTGTATAACTGCCTTTTTCTATATATCTGTTTCTTACATTGATTTACGTGATTTTTTGCCTATATATGATCTGGGATATGGAGGCAAGGTATGAGGCATTCTGTCTTCTCTGGAAGTTGATCATTGAATGGGAAATGCGAGAAGACTTTTGATTGATTGGAAGAACAGATGAATAGAGCATATACTCACACTGTGAGTAAATTGGGCGGTAATGCATCAAAAGACCAAAATCATTGAACCAACATGCATTTTTACTGTGAAAATATGACAGACATGTAGATTATACGGGCTATATAGAGGCGATGATAGTTCCATCGATTGAGGGGTAATCAACCCTGCTTTATTTATTTATTTTAAAAGGTTATTATTACTCATTTAGAGGTGGTCTTGAATTTTACAACACAAACGTATCTAGATCTCTTTTTTTTTTTTCCTCATCCTGTGTAATCACCGATTCTGCAATATCGATCTATTCGCCATGGTTGAAGTTTCACAGGCTTCTTTTATTACCTTGCTATTTGTGCGATATGCTACTCTCGATAACTTTGACTGCCTATGTGGTCAAACTTTCCCGTCGGTGATCCATTTGCTGATACACGTAAAAGGGGACCATTTTTCCGGTAACGACGATGATGATAATTACGATTGCTTTGTCTGTTCAAAGTCTTTTGCAAGCATATTTGCCTTAGCCTCTCATTCTAGAGATATGCACTTCGGACCGTTCTCTAGGCCTAGTAAACAGAATGCTATTGCTTCGGCTGAAACCCCGGTCCCCATCCCCATCCCAACTCCGGCCAATGCCGCCTCAATGGATGTTCCGTCTAGTGTTGCAACTGGAAAGAAATTCCGGTGTGAGTGTGGCAGACAGTTTGTCAGGCTGGAGCATTACATGGCTCATTATCAAGATTCCGGCAAACATAAATCAAAGGTAGTAGCACCAATTAAGCTCACATCTGTCCCGAAGTCTTTGATAGCTACCACAAAGCCACCGGTGGTAGTGAAGACTATAGCCCAGCTAGAAGCATCCACTGCTGTGGCGTCCTTTAGCAAGACTCCAGTGTCAACGACTGTAGCATCATCCAGCCAAACTCCGGCGCTAAAGACAGTGGCTAAGCCAGCAGTATCAGCGGGTGTAGAGTCCACTAGCAAGTCTCCGACAGCGGCGGCGGAGCTGATAGTATTAGCTGCTAAAGTACCGATATCCATGGCACAGTCAAGTGCCGCTTCCGAATTATCCAACGGTGTCTCGACGGATACACCACATAGATATGCTTGCTGTGGAAGTGTCTTCGATGTCATAGAGGATATTGACCAACACCACCGAGCCTCTACCATGCACTCCGGATTTGTCTGCTGTAAGCTACATTTTAGCACAATATCTACTGCTATAGCGCACCTTAACGAAGCCCACAAAGGCATCATGCTATGCTGCGGCGACGTCTATGAGCAGGAGGATGCTTTCAAGAATCACGTGTACCACGACAAAGACCACATTCCGTTGTACTGCTGTGGTACGGCCTTGGGATCACAGGACGAAATAAGAGCGCATATCAGGACTAGTTCGAACCACTTGTATTTGCCCAATCTATTCCCCAAGAGACAGGCAACGGGTACGGAAACAACCGGCATCGAATTGTCTAGGCCTGTCAAAGGTAAAAAAGTCTCCAATATGATATATGGACCACTATCAGCATCAAAGAAGAAGACTGCCGTGACACAAAAGGCCACCAGATGGGCGAGACGATCTGACACTGGCTCTAACAAGCAACAGAGCATAACGTCAACAAAACCGTCGCAATGCCCTCAAACAGTGACACCGGATGAACCACTGGCTCCTATCTCCGTCCTGCCAAGTCCCCCACGAACGCCTGCTGTTATAACCAGTCCGTCACAGTTATAGTCCAAATCTAACGCAAGACCACCACCTTTCAAGTCATTCGTACCAACCGCTACACTGTCTGCCATCACATTAGTTTGTAGCACAGGCGAGTTCGTACGTCGCTAGTCTGTACAAGCAAGGACCCTGTGTAGCATCTTCGATCACGAATATACTTGAGGAAATCTCAAGACCTTTGGCGGTCACGACAGATCAAGTCAAATAGGTCGCACCATAGCAACAACTCAATAGGTATGCTCAGCAACTCTTGATTCAACAGGAAATCAACCGACATATGCTACATCAGTAACAGGTCCGGCAGAGATAGAAGCAGTTTCAGCAACAGCTTTATCATCAAAAAATGGACGACGTAGATAATGATGATTATGAAACAACAGCATCAATATAGCCCCGCCCTACTTTGATGCCAACTTTATCATGTTTTTGATCATGAAAAAGCCAAACATTCCTGTGGGCAAAGCCCTCGAAAGGGCGTCTGTTATGATTACTATAGGTGGTGTGGACGATGTAGGGAGAGGCTATCATCCTAGACTAGGATTTAGTTCACAGTATATACTTGTAGTAGACATGTAACTAGACAAAGACAATATTATCAAGCAATATTACGGCGTAGTAAAAAGTTAAGAATCACACCGAAATTATGTATACCTAAGTCTTTGAAAGCCAGATACAGAGATATTGAAATGACCTAGTAAAGAGAGTTTAGGTCTATCAAGAATTTCAGTACGTACTTTTCATTGAAATATGCATGTATCTTGACTGTACTGGTGTTTGGTTAAATTACAAGATATAGCATCTCGCAAAAAAAAATTGTACCCGCGAGCACAAAAAAGCATGCGGGTAAAAAATGCTGCGCGAATGTAAAATTTACATGAAAAAAAAAGAAAAAAAAAAAGAAAATGGACATTAACACAAGCTTCACACGGAAGTTCAGATACAACACTAGCACATCATACATAGTCTAATTTTTACAGACCTGCACTTACACGCAAAATGAGTAATCTGGTCGATTTCCGCGCCATTTATAAAAGCATCGAGTTATTTGTATCACGGGTAACTTACGATATCTTTTTCACATGTAACTGTATGTGTGCCTTCACAGAAAGAAGATTTGGTGGAAGTTTTCTTACATGCTGATGGTCTTTCCTCCTTGTTCCGTAGTCCATCCTGAACCTGTCCATCCCTCTATCTTCTGTGTACAGCCAAATATCGGATAGGGGGGAAGTTCCTTTGTGTGTTAGGTGTGCCGTTGCTGCTAGGTCCTTTTCTTTGCCGGTGAGTATCGAGTTTCTTTTAGGAATCATCATGATATGACTATCTCAATCTAGATAGTCAGCTTCAGATTGGTTTACTAAAAAGGATCAAGAATATATTAGATTGTAAAAGATAGCATCTTGCAATTAGGTAGAGTCTTTCTTGGCATTTTCTCCTGTTGACGAGTATCGTGTTTGAGAATGTATACGACATGTCTGACTGTTGAAAGGTCTAGTTTCACATATCTCATCCCATGTATTTGCTCCTTCCAATTTCGATGAGAACATCTATGATTACTCAGACCTCTCCAGTTTCTAGCCTTGCTCAAGATATCTGAGTTTTCAAACCAATCAAAAACAATTCCAGCCTCGTTGATACCAGGCCAATTGATCATCATATCTATCAGTCGGAACGAGGAATGCTGCGTCATCGCTTGTTTCTACCATCAGTCGCATATCAACGAACGTGTATCTTTTTTGCCTTGTCAACGAGAATATCGAGTGGTTGAATATGGCATCATCACGCCGAATTTTTCAGAGGCAAAAGGCCAAAAGTTCGGTTCGGATAGTCTTCGTCGGCAGTTTAGTTTATCTCTTATGAGCTTCTCATCCGTCCGATTCCATCGACACTATCATCTAGTATTGGCTTGTCTCCAGAGTCCGTGCTGTATCCCGGAAAACATCTAGCGTCTAGCCATTATCATTACTCAAGACTAGACAAGTGCTTTATAACGTCTTTGCGTTAGCCTGCTTTGTCGAATCGAAGATCATCTATTTGCCGTTTAATGGTGCGCGGGCAAAGTCACATGCCACGGTGCTTGAAATCGACAGACACAATCTACAGACATATCAGCATAGTATCTATTCCGCAACGAAAATGAGCTACGAAGGCGCCACTTCTCCCAGTGGCCCTCGCTCCTTGTCTTCTTCCTCCCCACTGCCTTCGACGCCTTCCACGGCACGTCTTGTGCCGTCGCCATTGCGTCCTCAACGTCGTACACCAGAATCGACACCCCCGTCTACGGTATCTCATACTAGTAACAATAATATTGGCACACCCGTGGTACAAATCATCGGTGCCTCACCAACCCCTACGCCGCCATCAAGTTCTCCATCCCAGCGAACCCCGGACCGCCGTTTCCTTGATCCCAACGTTGCCACGGCTCGATCGGGTTACCAGATGAATGGCCGACGTAGTGGACTACTGCTCCCAGTTATCAACGAAAAAAGAGTGGCCGACTGTGCCTCTGCGAGTGCGGAAAGTCCCAGCTTTGATTTCAGCCGCTCCGCTTCTCCGCGCCCATTGCCGAGTCCGTCAAAGAGTCCCAAATTTCCGCAAGGCACTTCCATGATACCTCCTCGTTTTACATCTAACTCGGCTGTCAATGAGTACGGAATGCCTCGTATCCCTCAGGTACGCGAGTATACAGGCAGACTAGCTAGTGGATCTCAGTTACAGTCAAATCCCTCGGTGTACGGCCAGATTCCCGATTCCCTGCCGCTTCCATCTATAACAGAGCACGTCCAAAGTGGTATAGACAAACCATTGTCTAAACGCTTTAGCTTAGGTGATATTAAAGATGTATTTCAAAAGCCATCCGAAGGATCGTATCGAAACGAACAGACTATCCGGCAGAACTCGATGTTGATAGCAGAGTTTGAAACAAACATCAATGTAGGCAGATGACATTCTTAACATCAGCCCAAGCTGGTTACTAATGATACCACCTCTTGATCAAAATTACTAGGTTCCAGAAAAATCCCTTCTCGATATACTACAACTTCTTCTATCCAAGCGATACAGCCGGAAGCTATCCTCCATTACAGTTTCTATTAGACAAGGCCAGTGTATAGCTTTTGGGGGAACTTTGGATGGGGCGTACATCTTGACCATCTACGCACTTCCAGATCAAGTTCTAGAAGCATCTAACCGCCGAAACACACTTTTGTTTCAGCGGTCTCTTAACGAACTACTCAATATTCCGCCATCACGTGGAGTTGTTCGATTTGTTGCAGTACCAGAACAATGTCTTGGCCACAACAAAACAACTGTACTCGGAGAGATCCAGGAATACTATCGGCGGCACAAAGATACGGGGAGAGATACCAAGGTCGTGCCATCAAGAGGCATGAGTCTAGATCGCAAGAGATCACGTGGATTGCTCGGCAGAAAGGTTAGTTGGTCTTTTGATGTAACGAACTTTCTTTCTCTCATACTAATACCATCAATCTGATAGTCGCTAGGTAGCATTCGGACACTACCTGATTCAAACCGAGAACAAGATACCAGCATAGCAACTACATCATTAGACGATTCTGATCTCAATAGACAAGGCGGCAAGCGACGGAACCTTGTCGAGTTCTTCAACCGGATACATCGTACGGAAAGTCTGAGTCTCAAGCAAGAGTTAAGTCAAGATTCTTCCTAGAGAAGCATACGCTCGGCTCGACCAACATAGAACGTTGTGGAAAGATCAGAAAATCAGATAAGTATTGATAATCAGAATGGTTTGAAGCGTCGGATCACAATTAGTTGGAAAAAGGCTTGGATACAATTCACTTTGTTGTGGTTAATGATTATAAGTTACCCAATGGGAGAGAAGAGGGCAGGTGATATTACTAAGAAGGTATTTATTTGAACACAAAACAGCCAGAAAATGAGCAAAAACACAAAGATACAAAACTGATATCATAGAGCGAGTAAAAACAAGGCATACTTTGCAATTTTATTCGGTGAGGTCGAGCCGCCAAAGATACGCAGCAGATATGCCGGCAAGTGGTGCGATGCAGAGAGCCAGTTCCGGGACTGGAATCTAGTGTGTGACAACAGGACAACAACCAGGATTAAGTATGGCGAGAGAGGCCAAGAAAGAAGGTAGGAAAGAAAAGAGAAGTCTAATAGAGCTGGATCGATCAGCACCTAAAGATCATGGGACGACGTGTGATGTTTGTGGCTCAAGCCCTCATCTGAAGATGGCGGCGGACTATCTGCCGACAACTGAATCGGCTCAGTCGGTGGTGGTTGGTAGTTCAAGGCTTCAGCAGTCGGTAGCTCGACGGGGATATGCTGCTGCGCCTGTAAATACAAGTCCTCGTGAGCCTGGCCTCTCGACGGGGATTGTGGACTAATGCTGCCCGTGTGAGGGTGCATAGCATACGGACTACCGTTCAAGCTAGCCTGTTGCTGCATAACGTGGTTGTGCTGAGCATAAGGTGGGATCATAGCGGGCGGTTGAGCACGCTTAGCAGCGATACGGCGACGGAGCAATATGAAGGCGACAACGGCCGATAGTAGCACACCACATACGACACCGATGACGATACCGGCGATAGCCCCACCGGATAGCCCGGATGACTTCTTATCGGAACCGCCACCACCGCTGCTTCCTAAGCTCGTGGCGGCCTTACGTGTAGCTGAAACGGCAGTTCGGGTTACCAGCATTTGTATATCCTGGCTATCGAAGCCACCAGACGGAGTAGTCAGTGTGGCAGAGCCGCTTTCATTGCCACCGATTACGGAGATGACAGCCGATGGCACGTGGTACACGGTCTTGGTCGGCTCATACACGAACCATGCTACGTTGTTAATGTTGTTGACGCCGGTATCCAGGTTATGTGTGCCCCATCTTTCAGACGTATCACATTGAGACCATTGTGGAAAAGTGCCGCCGATGACGAGCATTTGGGCACCGTTCGTAGCCATGTTGCAGGAGCTGGAGTAGTGCCATACAGTGCTATTGAGGTTCTCGGAGAACTTGATCCATTCGAAGGACGGCAGCGAGAGAATATACGAGTCATCATATCCAGCCTTTCTTGGGTCATCTGCGTTGGCACCGCCATAGAAGTAGCTGTAGCCAGGTCAGTCAGTCAATCAGTCTTGACAAGTCTTTCTCATGCGGGTCTTTGCTTACATATTATAGGAGGAACGATCGGAAGCCCAGGCACCATCGGCACAGAACCGCCTCCGGTTGCCCGGGATATCGCCGAAGGCTGTTTGTGTGTACCATTGCTGGTTGGCAATATCATAAAGTAAAATCGAGTCCATGGGCTGTGCCTCAGTCGTGCCGTTTCCGTAGCGGTCGATAATGCCACCAAAGTATACCAGTACACCAGTATCACCCATCGGTAGATAGACCATGACGCCCTCAGCACGGCGCAGTTGATCATTCGGCATCGATATGTTCTGCCAGTTCTTGTCATCCATGCTATATACCAGTAAGTTTGCAGTGGCAACTGGCACAGGGCTATTCCACGATCCACTTGTAACATTGCTCTGCCACCCGCCAAAGTAGTAGCCATAGCCATAGCCTGGTGGGGATACAGCTGCTCCATAGCTGAGCCCAGAGATTATGGAGTCTTGTTCGTACTTCACACTAGTCCAGTTGTTGGCGGTGATATCGAACTCCCATAGCTCGGAATTAGTCGGTGGTAATGCTGTTGCGGGATACTCTCCACCCCATAGATACAGTTTGTTGTCGACTGGATCACCCCAGAGTGCTCCTCCCGCTGTTGAAGGTACCTGACCTGGCTTAAGAAAATCTTGGCGTGGCTGTGGCATGCCTTCGGGCGAAACCGCGTTGAGGGGCTGGTTTATGAAGTACGTATCTGTTTAGTCCAACACGCCACGCGCAAGACGGCGGCACATAGTTGTTAGTCGACGGTAACATGATACGTTGCCCTACAGGAACCTGCCCCTCTCCTGAAAATAAAATGCGGCATATTGTTCAAACTTACTTGTGACGTTATTTGGGTTAATACCATTGGTGCCTGGCCAGTTAAGCATGCCGCCATCGATATACAGAACATCGTTGACTACAGCTGTTCGGTGGCCCCAGCGACGGCAGAAGTTGGTGATCGGATCATTATCCTGTACCGAGGGATGAATTAAGGCAGCCAAAGTGCCCAGAAGAAGGCCGATATGGCCACTTCGTCGATGCGGCATAGCTACTACTATGTCTGAGTGGGATGGAATGAGTTTTCTTAGCAAAGACAAAATCTAGAATCAAAATCCAGGCTTGCTAGGTTTAGGGTGAACGAGAAAGTCTCTAAACACTAACAACAAAAACAAAATGAACAAAAGAAATACAAAAAAAAAAGAGTTGTTTAAGAGATGGGGGCCACTGACATCGATATACTTACCAACTGTGTCTCTTATACGTCTTACTCTTTTACTCTTCTTTTTCTTCCCTCGACCTTTGCTTAGGTGATTACTTATTCTCTGTTCTTTTTCCCTTGGGTACAACAAGCGGAAACAAAGCAAGAAAGAGGCTGACACAAGAAAAGAAGAAAAAACTTGCTGCAGCTGCTTTTGTTGGCCCAGCCTATCATAATATTGAAGTCCAGAGGCGTCCAGGGGGGGGGTGGGGGGTGCAGACAGTAAAAAAAAAAAAAGACGATCAAGATGGGGGAGAACAATAATAAGTCTGAATTACGAAAACAAAAGAAAAAAACACAGTCATAGATGGATGATCGGGGATATATTGTTAACACATATTTGTTACAACTTCCAAGAGGAAATGTCTTCCTATTTTGTGCCAACTACGAAATAGAGGAAATATTGAAGGAGAGAGCAACAATTAGCCACTCAGCGTTTGTCTGTATCTTCTTTCTCGTTCGCCTGCTTTCTATGCTATCATAATAGCTTTATTTTAAATCTATAACATTATTCCGCTAGCTTTCGTTCTGCTTATTCATGTCCCCAATAGAGCATGATATTGCCGGCCTTGATGAGCCACCCCATTGTGGATTCAAAGCTGCAGCTGCTGCAGAACGGCAAGTCCACCTCCTTTTTGATCGTATTTACATAACAATATCGAGAAAAAGAAAAGTCACACAACATTTATACTATGTATATCTATATCCAGTTAGTAGCCTCGCTTTATAACTGCACTTTATTCAGCTTTTATATAAATTCATGCCTTTTCTTAGCACAAAGCCCTTGTGGCCAAGCTTGTGCGACGTTGAGTCTGAATGTATAGTGGAGCTTGAGCCCGTGCTAAAGACAGTAATTACCACCCACCGTATGTACATATGTATACATGTACAGATATATCTGTAGGCATTTATAATTTTCTTCATTTGACCTTTCTTTTTTTTTTTCTTCTTCCATTGGTTTTCCCCATCACCCGATTTTAGGCTGAATGTAAGCCTGCATGTCAGCCAACCAGGGCTCCTCCTTATCTTTTGCTGACCGGCTCGGATCTCCAAGAGATTATGAAGGGCCATCTCACCAGATGATTTGTTGCATCTTGATGAATAAGAAACCAAAGTACGTTGCCTTTTTGCTATCTGCGCCTTCATCTTAATCCCCTCCTAGTTGACTACGAGTTTTTTAGCTTCGGAAACTTTTCTTTATTTACGTGAATTGTCCTAAGCAAATCAATTTCCTCACACGTGGTTGTTTGTTCATTTTTTTCCTATCCTCTAACTGTGCACAAATATGTACGTACAAACATACATATATCTTGATTGTTCGCTACGTCGCTATATCTGCTTTGATATCATATCTTACCTCATACATTAAATCTATCTCTTTATCTATAGGATAACCTGATAGAATCAAGTATCGTAGTCAGAGAGGTTCTCACAAAGTATATCATCTTTCTCTTTTTTTTGGTATACTATCTCTCATCTTGTTTATGGCGCTGATTCCGTTTTGGCCGCCACCGCCATTTGCACATCATGATTTCAAGTAGAGGATAACTTATTTTTTCGAGTGTCTTGCTCCTAGCGGAAATAGCAGAGTCTTCGGATAAGGAAAATCACACCTCAATAGGTTGCCTCGTTGGCATTCATCGATTAATCACCAGTTCCCGTACTAGTCATTGCTGTAGTTACAGAATTCATGTCTGTCGCCCAACGGGTCAATATCTTGTTATGCCTCTGCCTTTCTTTTTTATTTGAATATTACCGAATCTTAGTTTTGTTCTCGAGACATTCTTTCATTTCTTGTTTTCCTCCTTGGGTTCCAGGCGAAATTATCTACTTATTGTCCTCTTTTCGATGACCTACGCATCTTATTCCGCCAGCCACTGTTTCACTACATCTCTCCGTCGGCAAAAAAGAAAAGAGCCAAGCCCCTAGCAATCAAACTGGGTGTACAGTGTTACAGGAACCAGCTGTCGCCGTATTTGTCTCGGTAGCCCGTATCATGTCCATATGGGCATGAAATCACACATTCTCTCCAATCTTCTGCCTTATAATCGTATGCTGATTGTACATGTACAGTAGCCACTCTATCTTTCCCTAGTCGTCCTCAGTCAAAGGAATATTCCGTTGCTGTGCTGTCACTAGCCTACAATTACTTATCTTGCTGCCAGGATGAATCCCATGGCTCGCGCTTGTCCTGCCCTTCTCTGTGCCCAGTCTCTGTGTTCGGCTTCTGTATCTAACTTTTGTAGTAAGGGTCTCCCACTCTGTAACCGAGACCCAAGCAGACTTCTACTATCTTTTATTTTATTTTTTCAAGTATATCTCAGCTATGGCAAAGCTTCGTCATATGACAGAATCTCCCGCGTCTTTTTATTTGTCCTGCCCGGTGGTCCAGTCCAATTGAGATATAGATCCACACAGCTTACGGCTTACGGTTTTCCCACTTTTTTGCATGTATGTGATGTATACTGATAAGATGATTGCGTAGAACGTATCTATATACGTACTTATGTACTTATAGATGTACTTGTAGACTCTTTTATGGTTCTCTTTTCTGCAAGCTAGAGGCTGTCTGTTTCATTAGCAGGAAGAGACACTATACATACATATTGAATTAGATGAACAAATACCACTATGCCACTATGCTCGGGCATCTCAGGAAAATGCGACCCTCTGTTATTCTTACTGTTCTTTTTCAGCCCCCTTGTCTAATCTAGGCGACATACATGTTTGTGACTTCAATGGCTTTAGATACCAAGCCAGTCACTCACCATTTTAGTACGCTAGGTTTACATACGGGACTCTATATAGATATGTACTTTGTAACGCCAATACACAGTACGTATGTATCTATACATATACATATAGTTTAAACATCGTTGGCAGTAATACAGTTCCAGGATTACAAGAGAAGAATAACGTCCATAGGATGAGGCCGCTATAGCAAGCCAGTCGGATACTTTACGATTTATACGTGGATGCAAGCAACATAGTGACATTAAAAGGACAAATAAAGAATGGGTCGCATGTTAGTGTATGTGGTCCTTCAAGCCCAAGGCGCCGTATTTTTTTACGCGGGGTGTGTTGTATTCTTGTTATGCTGAGATAATGTTGGAAACAATACTTTCTTTTATGCGAACACAATTTGACATAACGATAGGGTTAATAACCCCCAGTAGCGATGAGACAGTTGTGTCGGGTAATTATCGGTACGCTATCGCATCGTCAGATCCTAGCCTAGGTTCAATATTCTTGAGCCTTAGCTGTATTTTATCTGCAAAAAGTCAAATTCAATGACAACTACCAAAAAAAAACCCTGAATTTACACGCGTCTAAAACCAATTCTTTCTACTGTTCAGTCATTTGCTTAGAATTTAACGCTCGAATCTAAAACCTTTAATTATCTATTAATAAAAACTATTAACAACATGGCCGACAAAGATGAAGCCAAGGCTACAAACGCCTCCAAATCCGCACAACCCACTCCGTCATCGCTCTTGACTTCTTCTACTCCCGCTGTCTCTTCCACCGAGCCCGAATCTTCAGCCTCTGCTCCCACAGCCTTGTCAACCGCCGCGCGAGCCGAAGAGCGCCGAGCGCGCTTCAAAGCCCTCCAAGCCCGCACCAAAACCTCAGCGCAAGCCAACTTTGAAGAAGCCGTCAAGGAGTCACAGCGGGCTGGCCAAGACCCAACGCAGATGACGGCGTTGAACCGCAAGCAAGCTATCGCATCACACAAACTTCTCAAGGCAGATATTGAAGATGCGGGTGGTGACTTTGAGCGTAAGCGGGCGTGGGACTGGACAATCGAGGAGAGTGAACGTTGGGACAAGCGTATCAAGAAGAAGACTAATGCGCGCGACAACAATGCCTTTTCCGACCATCGCTCCGAGAGTAACAAAATATATAAGCGACAGGTGCGCAATATGGGTGTCGATGTGGAGAAATATCACCGCGATAAGATGGCTGCCATCGAGCGGGCCGCTGCGGCTGGAGGGCTGGACATTGTCGAGACCGAGGATGGCGAGTTGATTGCGGTGGATAAAGACGGCTCTTTCTACTCGACGGCAGATAGCACGACGTTTGCGTCGAATAAACCGGATAAGGCAGCTGTTGATAGACTTGTGGCGGACATGAAGCGGGCGGAGGAAGTGCGGTTGAAGAAGAGACGGGAACGCATGGCACAGAACGGTGATGATGGAGACGTCACGTATATCAACGAGAAGAACAAGCAGTTCAACCAGAAGCTGGCGCGTTTCTACAACAAATACACGGCAGAGATTCGCGACAGTTTCGAGCGTGGAACCATGATATAGGTCTGTTCTATCACAGTCTTGTCTTTTTCAGTTATCATGGTATGACCTTGGCGCGTGTTAATATATCAGCATTCTATTGTACAATTCTTCGTTTGTCGTTATCCTGACACTGCTTGCTTTATCTTGACATAACCAACCATCACTCTCAACATCTCATAGCATCGAGTTACGCCAGTTCTTGGTCGACAGCTCTTCGATTTGCTCTACCTCTAACGCGCCCTTGACGTCCTCTGAGCTCAAGGCTTCTACTGTTGCCTGTGCCACTGTATCGACTAATAGTGGCTTGACCAGTCCATTACCTCCTCTACCCAGCAGGCTACCTAAGAACCCCTTAGTCATGCCATCCAACAGCGTCGCTGCACCATTGGCTGCCGCTACGCCTAGCGTGATCTTGCGCGACGGGTCGTACATGAATGGCGCGCGCACAAAAACACTCCGTAGAGTAGAAAAGTCTCGCGCAATCACATGCTCTGCTTCCCGCTTGGTACTGAGATACCGCATCGGCACACCGGGCGGACACGTGGCTGCAGAGAGTAGTGCGAATACTTTCACATTGGAAGCGGCTGCTTCGCGTGCTAGAGTTATAGCGGAGTCTCGGTTCATGGATTCATATGTCGGTCTACCATGGGCAGAATTTGTGGTGGAAGACGAAGAAGATCTCGGGGTCTTATCAAATGGGTTGGATGACTTCTTTGGTGTCGTGGAAGTGGAGTCTATGAGTTTACGGATTCCAGAGACAATGTCTTCAGTGCCGCGTACTAGTTCCTTGTAGTCGGCCTCCAGAAGTATACCCATGCTGTGCACGACGTAGTCGGCATCACTGAGAAGTGATCGGTATGTACTCGCGTCTAGAAGATCTGCCCGTTCCCACGATACTTTATGGGCCCAGGTTGGCGGTGCCTTTGAGTCGGACACAGAGTCCCATCGTGGCGGACCAGAACGACTTTACATGTATTCATTAGCTAGCTTGAATGAAAGATAGTAGAAAGGTCTACTGAATATATATTTTTGAGGTAGAAAACAAAGCATGTTGAATACACAGTGAAATATACAACTTCGACACGTGCTCTATACTGTTGTTGTTGTTGATATATCATACATACCTGATAGACATGACATCCCAGCCACGAGCAACTGCAAATTTGCAGATTCGAGAGCCAACAAATCCATTTCCGCCACAAACAACGATGCGTTTAGATGCCATGATATCTGAGGAAAATATAAACTGTAAATCTAATTAGTGGTGTGATGTCGGTGGAAAATTGAAGCTCTCTGAAACTAAAAAGCTCTAATAGCGATAAGTCGTCATGGGCTCCATTTTCATGTAGATAGTAAAGTTAGGGTTACCAAAAGAGGGTTATGGAGCTCAAGTAAAAAAGTTGGTGTTACATCATAGCCTTGTAGGTGGGATGCGACAAGGAAATCGCAGCAAAACAAGCACGGCTACTAGAATTTAACTCGCATTCCTCGACCAATTGTTTTTGTTTTCTATTTCTTGATTCTTGCATTGCGACGAATATTTGATTCTTTTCTTTAATCTTGCCATTGTGAAAAATAGTCTGTGAATAGAGCCTAGGAGTTGCCATAAGCGCAATTGCAAATGGCGCCGCAAACACAGCTTGGCAAGCGCATGAAAGGCGTCCAAGTACATCGCCCATTCATCTACGGAACTACTGCTAAGCCATTCGACGACAAGCACAACCCAAAGCCACCCGGCGTTCCGGACGATCACACGCATTCATGGCAGGTGTTTATCAAGGGTGTCGATGACACGGACATCACGTATTGGTTGCGCCGCGTACAGTTCAAGCTACACGAATCGATTCCGAACCATGTGCGTAGTATGTCAATCTTCTCTCCTTCCACTATAGCTTCCTATATATTCTGCTTACTGATATCTGGTTTTCTATGTAGTGGTTGAGGGTGAATTCGGCAAGCCCTTCACTGTCGAAGAAACTGGCTGGGGTGAATTCGAAATCACTCTGAAGCTCTACTACGTCGCCGAATCTGGTGAGAAGCCGCAGACTCTCTACCACCACCTACGTCTCCACCCATACGGTCGTACCGAGGAAGAAAAAGAAGCCATGCGCGTGCCGGACGGCGAAGTTAAAGCCTGGATTTACGAAGAACAACTTTTCAACGAACCCTATGAGTCCTTTTACGACCTGATCACCCAAGGTGCCCACCCCAAGGGTTTTACTGGTGGTGCAGCCGCCGCTATAGCCGCCGCCAACGCAGCTTCCGGAGGCACCGGTTCAGGCAGCGTAGCCACACCCACGTCGGCAACATCGACGCCTACGTCTGCCACCAAGGGAAAAGGCAAAGCCAAGAATTTCGCCGCGGCAGCAGCAGCAGCAGCAGCGGCAGCCGCTTTACCATCCCTTCCAGACCCGAAAAGTGGTGCTGTTTGGGAACGTTCGGCACTTTTGCCTTCCGTCATCCGTAGTGGCGCACCGTTTAGTCGTGAAGCTGAACAACTTGAAGTCAAACGATTAGGCGCAGCTACCGTCAAAGCCGGAGCAATGGCGAAGAAAATGCAAGAAGAGCTCAAGACAAAAGAAGCAATGTTGGCAAAACTAAAAGAAGAAAACGTCAAAGCTGCGGCAGCAGTAAAAGCAGCAGCAGCAGCAGCTTCTTCTTCTGCGGCAGCTACTGCATCGGGTAAAGCCTAGAATGCTGAACCTGGCAGTGCTGCTCAGATAACTCCGGGTGTAGATGCTAGGGAAGACGTAGCTGGCCCGACAACTGTTATGCGCCGGTCGAATCGGACAACTCGGGGTCGGAGATCGTCGGTTATGTATGGCTCAGATGATGAAGGTGGAAATACCAATACAGCCGATACCAGTGCAAATGTAGGAGTTCCAGAGGGAGGAGATACTTGGAGTTGAAACCTGGATGGTAAACTGGAGGAACATGATGGCTAGTGATGGCTAGTGGACGGTGTGATATCAATGTATGCTCCTCTTTTGGGACGTGTCTTATTCATAATTATTATAAAACTTAGGAATTACAGAACTGATAACCTATTTGTACTAATAATCACATACTCATATAACATATACTGCGTATATAAAGTAGTCAACATGTACACATAGTCAATAGAGTACGGAAATTATTACCAAGCCCAAGATTACAATTTGATTTATTGGATGAGTTGAATAGATATCAAGAAGTTAAAATAGATGATAGAAAAAAAAAATATCAATATCCGTTACACCAACACAGAACAACTAAATCAAGATAGGAAAAAAAAAATTGATCAAGAAACCCCCCAAAAAGACGCCGATGTGATTTTTTCCCCAGAAAGTTTTCCCCAACAAAAATGAATACACAAACCCGGAAAAAAAGATGGTGTTTAAACAAAAGACAAGTTCGAATAGAGAGATAGCACAAAAGAAAAAAAAAAAGAAGGCATCCGCCCAGGCGATGATGACAAGTTAAAAAAAAGAAGACCGGTTCTAAAGAGATAGAAAAATAAATGAAAGGCCAAAACAAAAGAATTGCTTGCGAAAAAAGAGAATATCAAAAGCGAGTTTTGTACTTTTGATGGGAGGGGGTTTGTACGTAGCTTGAGTGCTGTGTAATGGTGAAGTAGATGCAGACTTGCTGTGGCTTCCGTGAGAGATGTCCGTAGAGTGGATTTTATTGTTTATGTGCAAAGACACCGAGGAACATCTTAACTAGATAGCCATGGCGTGAAAGTGAACAATACATTTTTTTGGGGGGTATGTTGGCAGATTGGTTTTGAGTGATGAGACGCTTGGTTGATGGGGATTTTTAGCTCAAGGAGCGGAGATAATGTCTGAGTATGTACCCGGTATTATGTACAGACGGGGGGGACCGGAACCAAAGACGAGAATAGAATTAGAGCAGAGTTGGGTAATAAGAAAGTGGGTGATAGTAGACAGATATGCGCAAAAATGCGTGGTTCTGTCAAGGGAAGTTAACCTCGGACAGTGTAAGCTGGAGGCGGCGCATCTTCGCGGTCATCCCAGAAACCTTCTCGCCGGCTTTTCTCCTCATACACACGTCTAGCAATTTCACCTGCCATTTTGGAAATCCAGCCGTTATCTAGGATAACTGCCGGGTTATCCGAGGATGGAGCTTGGCCTTGTGCCTTCATACGTTCGTGCTCCTTCAAGACTGCCGCAAGGGTAGCGAAGGGTGTACCAGCTAATGTGGGACTGCCATCCTTTTCAGAGATAGAGCTAAAGATGGAACTGGGGCGCTCATTGTTCCCTGAGGGGCTGAAGCGGACCTTGGATGTGTTGCTGCTAGCAGGTGCTGCAATAACCTTCGGTACAGCGACCGGAGACGTGGATGCCATGGAGGCGATCGGCGTTGGTGCGCCTGAAGTTGCGGGAACAGTTACGGGGGCAGAAGCCATCAAGCGATCCAGTTCGGCAGCATTTTCGGGCTCCTCGGCGATAGACGACGTCATCAGCAGTTTTGAGGCAGGGGTGTCTGTTGACGAGGTGGTCTCTGAGAGCGAAGGAATGGATTCACCGCTACTCTCAGCTTGTTCTGTTGATGAAGCATCGGCCTCTGATAGTGTGCGGCGGAGATTGACCACACGCTTTTTCTTCTTCCGGTTCTGATAGGACCGTGATGAGCGGCCGGAGCCAAGTGAAAGACCTGTGGTGGGAGAGTGAATACCGGCGCTGGACCGAGATGGCGTATAACCATAGGTGGTGCTTCCATTGTCAGAGAAGCTGTACGTGGTGGCTGACGGTTGTTGCGTTTGAGTGGCGCTTCCCGTCAGGGTACCTGTGTACGAATTTTGCTTGGACAAGCTTGGAGTGGCAGCCACTGGCGTAGTGCCGTCCGATCTATTGTCACGCAAACCATTCCATGCACGATAAAGAGTATCATTTATTCCAGGAGTAAAAAGAGATAGAGTCCGCGGCGAGTCTGCTAGCGAGGCTAAGCGTAGCAAGCTGCTGTGAGAGAATAGAGACTGCAGTGGCTGACCGTCATTGATGGAGAAGGCGGATATTTCTTGCGGATCAAGTACGTTGCCGTTGGAATCAACTGGATCTAGAGGCGGGGTTGCCAAAGGATTCACTGCTGGCTCCTCGGTGAGGGGATCAAGCTCGGAACTGACCAGTTCACTTTCTGGGGATAAGTGGTTAGGAAGTATATCTTCCTTGGGCATTTGATCCTTGCACCATAACCGAAGCGATAGACGGTGGATGATTGCCGGTAGTTCGTCCATCATAAGAGTACGTAATTGGCCCTCGATAGTGCGTTGGAGGTAGTCACGAACAAACTGGATGCTGTCAAAGGTCGAAGAGACCTTGAGAGACTCTAACGGATCATTGCGGAAGACTAGCGTCAGGCCTTTTTGCTTAGAAAAGACGAGAATGATGAAAGCAGACAGCTTGATTTCCGATAGAGTAATAGAAAGGGGAATTGTTAGCCCTGACGCAGCAGCTAATGGCTTTGGTGACGTAAAGCTTGGCTTGGACGACAAGTACGTATTTAATGGATTGGCCTGTATCACGTAGTTAGTAGATGGATAGGTTAAAAAGTGGTTGTATTTCAGCCAGGCGGGCGATGAGGGGTACCAGCTACAATGTGAATAAGCAGAGCACAGAAAAGTTATAGGATATAGGGAAGATAAGTGGTGAACTAGTAACTAGCTAGTCACCTGCTGTGTAGCTCTCGTACTGTAACTGCAGCAAAAAAAAAAGAAGGCTAACGATGCCAGCACTAAGAGGGGAAAAGAGGTTGGGCTACACAGGCACTAGACACTAAGAGTGACCGTTCGTCTCATGTGAACCAAACTGTGTAAGCTAAAGCCAAGCAGCTGGTTACTCTCTCACCTGAGCCTCAGTTCATATTTCACTTCACGTGAAGCATAGTGATATTGGCCAAGGACTAAAGGACAGGGGCTTAAAGGTAGAGTGGGACACACGGACAAAGAAATAGTGGCAGGGGTGGCTTTATAGGCCTCTCTGTCTGTTCAGTTTGATAGTCAAGTACGCATGAAGCTTCATTGGCTGTGGCCAATGCCTTGAACCCAGAGGGCAAGCAGAGACTTTTTAGTGGTCATGAGATACAGCGCAACGGGCGTTTCTGAAGGATGAGGGGAAAGGGAACGGCGATACTGCAGCGTTTTTTTCTTTTTCTATCAGCATCTGACTGGGAATGTAACTGAGAAATGTTAAACCCGGTACTTGCGGGGAAGTAAGGAGGAAAAAAAAGAGCAGTAGTGAAGGAGGACAACGAGGCGAGGCTGCTGAGCACAGACAATGGACAGAGAGTATCGTCGAAGGTGGTAGGAGTCGTAGAAAGTAAAAGGTAGAAAGTAGAAATCACAGCTTAAGAGCTTCGTAAGCCGTAAACCTCAAATTTGGTCTTGGCGCAAGATAAAGCTTCGCAAAGGAAAAGGAAGCCGTTCAGGCTCTCGGTTGACAGCTCGTGCCGTTGCAAGCAGCCTGTCTTCATAATTTATAATTACCAATTTGTAACTTGACATATGATCGAAACCAGCTGCAGCCTGTGTTCCTGATTTTCTAGTTTATACATCGGTTCGCATATCGGTATGTTGCATAGCTGTATCAGATACAGGAAGGGGCTATAGAGGAATAGGGATTTCACTGGCTCGTTTGGGGGAATATAGATCGTACCTGAACGCGAGTTCGTAGAGTCAGAAAAGCGTCGCCTGAATATGTCATCTTGAAGATGCCCCGAAAGCGGTCTTCAGCGATGTCGCCGATCTCGAGGATTTCGAGGTCGGGCGGGACGGAGCCCAGGTTGAGCTCGGTCACGAGGATGTCATCGACGATGATTGGCGGCTTGGGAGACTTGTTCAGGGCTGTGGTGAGTAGGTCGGTGGCTCGGTTGTAGAAGTCGGCGTCGGCCGTCAGCGGCGACCAGTTGAAGTTGAACGCCATTGCTCCGGTTTATAGATGCTCGATGCCGAGACTTGAGCAATATTATGGCGGAGCGCCTCGGAGGGCGAGACGCAGTTAGAGAGAGAGCAAGAGCTGGACTTGTGGGTGGCGACCAAATGGAAGAAAAAAACGGCTTGTTTATAATCGAGAGCCTGATAGAGGCAAATTCCAAATTCGCTGATTTAGCTCGGTTTGGTGTTGACGGAGGGACGGCGTTGAGATGAATTGTTTTGGATTTGTTAGGATAGTAGGATGATGGACGTGAGAGATGATTGACGAAAGCCAATCGATTGATGCCGTAGATTCGATGGAATGGAATGCAGAGTAAATGAAGAAAATAATGAAGAACCGAGGTTAGCCAAAGCAAAAGCAATAGCAAAAGCTTGATCAGACTCTTCACGACTGCAGATGCATAGAAATCGGTTAATATGGCTGGCTGATTGCGAGACGGATATAATCAAGAAGAAAAACTAGTCGGATAAGTCTATTGGTGGAATGGATGATTGATGCTGTGATAGTTGGAAATGAAGGAAAGAGAGAAAGAGAGAAACAAAGATATTATTCCCAGAAAGAAAGAAAGAAGAACAGCAGGACAGAAAAAACCGTGTGCTGGATTCTTGACGCTCAAGATGAAAAGGCACTGTGAGGATATTTCTACAAGCAAAATCGACAGCTTTTTTGATCTCGTGCTCAGTCAGACTAAGCTTTGCTGCTCAGTTTTTTTTTTTTTCTTCAAAAAATCTTCTTTCCTACCCGTTTAAACGGATGGCTTTATTAAGTCAGAGCGGCCCTAGACCCCTCTGAAGCACTAAAAAAAATAGCACTAAAAAGATGGGAAAAAAAAAAACTCAAACAAGGGAGAGCACCAGCAGGGATTTAAGCACTGCCGAGCTAGTAGATAGTCGTGAATAGACAAAGCGAAGGGTCAAAAAAACGCTCCCTCGGGTTCGAGATAAGCCCGTGGAGGTTCGAATACAAGGGACTCAGCCCTCTTCGTCTTAAATATAACCTCTATTAATCTTGGTCTCGGGCCGCCGGAATAAACAGAATCGACAGATGAACCACGTAACGCTGCCTATCAAGAGGTCGTGGACTGATTGATTCTCTTCCCGTTTGCTTCAATGTCCGGTGTCAAACCCTAAAGAGCTGTCCCGAGGATTACCCGGTTGGCTAGAGGGCTCTCTAACGAAACAATAGAAAGAAGATCAAAAGAGGCAATACAAGAAAGAGCTGCCTCTTTTTTCCCTTCCAGATCAGGACAAGAACGAGCGAGTACAAAATGAGAGAGGGAAGGAACAGGGGTTCGTCCAATGCGTATGCTAGCACGTGAAAAAGAGTAAAATCCAAAAAGAAAATAAAAATAAGCCGTAGTCAAAGTCACTATCTTCGGTCTGTTGCCAGATTTAGAATGATCGATAGTATCAACAATAGGAAGAAGTGTAAAAGGGTGAAAAAAGGACTGTAGATGCGATGAAGAGAGCACTTCTACATTACTTCCATATTCCCCTCTTTCTTTCTTCATATCGGGACATCCGCGGTTTAAGTATTCGTTCTTGTCTTTTTCCCCAACTCTTCGTCAGGCCCGGATACCTTACGCGGCAATTGCCATGATGTATTTATACCGTTCGCCTGTTTGTTTACATATGTATACAACTATGTGTACGGCTCACGTGCATATTATCATTATTCCTACTTTATACTTGCCTTCTTACTCGTTGCTTGCCCGTAGTCTATATATCATCCGTAGCCCAATCCGTGTTGTTGAAGCTGCCTGGCTGGTACATTCGCTCGCTTTTGCCGCGTCTCCGCGTCGGGGCCTTCGAGCCCTGGCTTTTTTTACATCTATCTTTCGAGAGTGTATAATATATATGGCCGTGCTATTCATCTTCCTATCGTGGGCTGCCTTTTACTTCTATCAGAATCTCCGGAGGTAGTCATACGTAGATAACACCCCTCAAAGTCCCCTAGTCTATATAGCAAAGACATATGTATGTGTGTGTTCCTTTGAACCAAACTTAGAGTAGAGTCAGTCCAACTAATACTCGGGAAGGATATTACTTGAACCGTCTGTATCGCCATTCGAAATTAGAATGGCTGGGTCTACTTGGTGCGTACCACATCGTCTGGACCGCCTTGATCCGGCTTCCACAAGATCTTGTTCCTAGACCATTAAATGAGACATCGAGATGCAAGCTGCAAAACATCAAGTTATATATTCACCGCTGATTAGAAACAATAAGTCGGTGCTATCTGAAATTGAGATATGCTTATACTTACATAGTCACTATGTTATGTTGGAACCCCTCACTTTGGGCATTCACAGCCCTACTATATATGTATGTACGTCTCCTCCAAACGTGTCACTACTAGAAAAAGAAGCTCCCCTAGCCAGTCATTTCTCCGGCACTGACATCAATTTGTCGTGGTTCAGTATATTTACATAGTATGTCTGGTTGCAGTCATCGATTCACCGCTTTAATAAAGCTTCTGTTATTCATTCTTAGCCCATTGCCATATTGCCCCTCTCCTTCTACTCATATGTTCATCGTCCTTTATTATCCTCCGAGCGTCGATCGCGTACCGTGGCACTAGAGCCTTTTAGCAGTCACTAATATATAGTCATGTAACTCTATATAAGCTACTAATATAGGCTTATATGATTAGCAAGTTCATGCCTTTCTGCTAGTGCTGGTCTTGTTATGACAACAGCTTTCTCGGCGGAGTCAACTTGTCGTGGAATGTTCTCGTAGCCTAGAATGATCAGTGCCCTTGGATCCAATGCCGAAGCGTCGTTTGTTATGCATTGTGTGACTCTTTTCATTTATATCTACTTTTTTTTGTATCTTGACTATCCTAGAACTTACTGCCTTGTGCATAGAATGGGAGGCAAGTACGGATAATTACTTAGAATCCCTGTTCTCAGGAATGGCTTCTGGAAGAACGAGTTTGTTGCTATGTACAGATATATTCAGCCGGGGCATATTTGGATGGTATAAATTATGTACTTTGTAGTGAATTATGCCTTGCTTTCTTGTACGGTAGGCAATATCATACGTAGATATCATCCAACCCCTTCTTGATTTGGCTTTTACTATATCTATTTCCTCATCATTACTCAGTAATAGTTAGTTGATATATTTTTCCAAGCTGACAAACCCGAGTTTTTTTCCCGTCTTCTCATGTTACAATCCATGAACGCCTCATCTTAAAAATTTCGTTTCAGGGACTCATTGGAAGCCAATCAGCCTAAGCTACATTTAGTTGTAGTTCCTTACGATAACTATGGAGAAAAAGAGGCAATACTTACTATAAAACACTGTCGTCGTTTCTCCTAAAAACTCATGTTTCGTTTTCTCTATCGGAATATTTACCCATGAACAAAAATACAAATAAATGTTTATTGCTCACCAAATTTTGTTTCAGTGATGTGTACCCAAGCCATGTTTTTCGTCAATCCGTGATGCTCATCTTCTATTCAAATATCATGATCTCGATTATCTATCGGCGATCAAGCCTATAAACTAACAAAGGCTACAAAGGCTACGAATGGCAACGCAAGGCTGGTGTTCCAATATTCTGGGTCTGGGTCGGTAATGGCGTCAGTATCAACCCACTCCTTCAACTATGTCAATCGCATGTTGGTCCTTCTCCAAGTCGACGACATCTTAGCTAGTAGTGATATGAGTATCTCTATACGTACTTGTACATATGTACATATATGTATGTTCGTATAGGTACATAAAAATGATCGATGTATCGTCAATAGACGGTTATGATGTTAATGCAACCAAATGTTCTACTAGTCATTGCAACAGGAATCCGGTCAAGTCCGTATCACCCACGGACCGACATAAACCTACATGAACATGAAGTTTGAACCACTCACATCCAATAACTCAACTCCTTCATCTCATGAGTTTTCTTTCTCTTTCTTAAGCATGAAAAATGGAAAAAACTCATGGTTCTTCTCAACTGAGATGGTTATGCGTTGGCTTTTACCCTCCACACTTCTAGTTTATGGACTGATTTGGGGGTTTGCATGGACAAGACTAGCTCAGCCTTTAGCTGCCCTAATTTAACTATGATCCAAGCACAATCATGCGCCGTTGGACAGATGACATGGCTTCTACCGTACTTTGAACAGTCACATGAGAGACCCCTTGATGATACTTCAGGAACCACGGGTTGTCTGTGGCTGATCTGTAATTTTCGTTGTTTTTTCAATGCCGGAATAAGAGAAAATGTCAATATAATGGCGTGAGAAAATGGTATGTTTCTGTATTGAAAAGGCTAGTACCCTTCTGTATCGGAGATACGGGAATCCAACGCATCGTATGATCTTAGTGGTTTAGGTAGACGTAAGATATAATCAAATTTATTGTCATATCTGAAGTCTACATTCATAATCTACAGATATCACCATTACATACACAACATACAAATAGACAAGACACGAAAGTGAGACTCCGTGGCAGAATTTATTGTAATGTCTGATATCGAGTTCCTACTCAACGTCTACATAATGTTATGCGCCATAAGACGGATAACTTCGAGTGGAAGCAACCGGCCATTCTCATTTTCCGGCCAACTCCCGGGTAAATATATTATTACACTGACATATAAGCACACAACCAAAAAAAAAACATACAACACTAGGTATTCCCACGTGGTCACCCACCGGAGTACTGATTGTGCCTGTTTATTATATTGTGTCCAATAGTACTAATCAAGCGCTTGATAGTTTAACTAAGGGAGAGCGGACGGGATCCCGTGGTTTCTATCAGCTATGGTCGTATGTGAGAATTTTAGGCTTAGAAGGCATTATAAAGGGAATGGCTTACCGACATGATCCGCCGAGACGGCTCCGATGACTCCATCGGACTGATATCTTTGGCGTTTTCTGCATACTAAGATACTTAGTAAACATTGTGAAGGTTTGTAATTTTGCCCTCAGAAGTACTTCAAAGTCCTCTTATCATGATGAGCTCGCTGAATTAAGAGTCATGAACGACACCCCTAACCCTAACGCGACGACGCTGAACATCATACTTCATTACCTATATGTAGCAAGTGGCTCTGAAACGTTGCACTTTGTTTATATGTAAGAGATGAAATCGGCTCAAACCTTACTTGTTGCTCTTGTCCGTAATCTTTGTGAAAGTATAATGTAACTTGGGAAATGGAGGGCGAATCGAAAGTTAGGTTTCACTTCTCATTTTCCTCTTCCACTACCAATACCACTACCATTTGCTCTATGGGTGTTAAAGTAGGTCTCGTAGCTTCAGCATGGAACTAGTCTGGTTTGGGTGCTATCCTTCTGCCTCTCATAGTGAGTTGAAGTGTTACATATATACAATAGAGTATATCAACCATAAGCCTCTCCTCGGCTACTTTCCAAACCAACTGCCTCTTTATATACTCGTACCCTTATAGCCCACCAAAATCTGCTTACTAAAAATTTCAACTAAACCTAAATTGATCTGACTTCACCTAATCTGATTTTGTGGCAAGAACAGGCTCCATACTGTAATTTTGCCACAAGAAAGGTTTTTATATGTTATCGACATCATCACTGCAAATGAGTTGACTGGAAAATGAAATATACAGACCACTCAAGATATGCAGTTGTATCTCTACAATATAACAGTAGATAGACGTGAAATAATCCTTTTCAATTAAGACGAAACATCCAGCGGTTGAAATCCACCATGGCTCATCTTTCGACAGTGTAAGTCACAGTCACCAACTTACTTAGTTGACTTTGTACACCTCATTAGTTTACTTGATGCTAACCCTATTTTCTAATAGAAAAGTCTTGGCAGTCGATTCTAAACGTCTTGGCACGACCCAAATATCCTTTTCCGTTGTCATAGTCATTGTCTCGTCTCTCAAAATTTTGATATAACACATCAAAGGGCCATCTAGTTGTTGTGGCGCTGTGTTACAATCCCAGTTTGCACAATTCAAACTACATATGGTCAAATCTCACGATGTTAGAAAAAAAGTGTACATTTCACAAGACCGACTTTTACGACTTTTTTGTTTGTTTCCATGAAGGTATCTTAGAGAATACAACGCAATAGATATAATTCCTTGGTTATAACTTGCTCAGTTTGAAATCTCAGTCTTCGTTTTTTGCCCCAGTTCCATATTCAGACTCTAGAAATCATTATAGACAGTCACTCGTTAAATCTCGCATTCGTATCTTGCACATCAAGCTCTCAACCTACTACTATCAATGTCTATGTAGTCCCCTTGATAGTGATAAACCGCGATTGTTTATGTAGTCAAATCATCTATGTGATGAGTGTTCACTGGTTGCATGTCTAGAGTGAATGTTTTCCATGCTAGCTTGAGTATCTATTTTGCCGCAGGTGCTCTCACTATTCCGGTGATGGCCCAACCCCAAGTATCCATTTGCATCTCTCAAAGTTTAGTATAAGCTTATGAAATTACAGACTAACTCTCGTCGTCGTATATGTTAGTATGCTCTAAGTTAGGTTCTTAGTCTAGATTTAGGTACGCTCTGTGGGTATTGGACGCAAATAGACTGGTTGCGCAGTAGTCTTGAACCTACAACACCATATTCCTCAGTCTAGAGCAAAACCTATAACCTACAGATCTAACTTACTAACAAACCATCCGCGTTCGTCAACAAAGGTGGCAACAAGAAATAAGTCCTAAAGATCAGTTATGTGAGGTCTATATAATCATGTTAGGTTTTTCAATTTTGAGAATTTTCTTGTTCATCATTCTTCCTTAGACACACTCACATTTTCTATAGTGACCTTTGATATTACACGAATACTTATCTTCATACTTTTTTTGCAACCTTTATATTGCACTTACCTTTAACATTATATTATTTGCTGATACTACTTGTTAAAATCTTCAAAATGCTTGATAAGTATCAGTCTTGCTGTCCTTCAGCCCCTCCCAACACCCCTCATTGTGATTCTGTTCAGTCTAATCATCCGGAAATGTCTCCTGAGGTAAGAACTCTACAGCCTTCAAGCACATCACTTCCATTCCAATCCTATGATTCAATTATACTAATTGTTCTCCAAGTCATTTGTTCCACCCTCCCCCAAGAAGGAACATGATTCTCCTGGTGTTGCTAACATCAAGGCCATCAATGCAGTCACCAAACAAAAAGATATCATCTTTATCATGGTTGGTATTCTTCTTATTTCTTGGGCTTATGGCCTTGATGGCACCGTCAGAAACACCTTCCAAAACTATGCCACTGCCTCATTCAAGCAGCACTCTCTTGTTGCTTTTGTAAATGTGGTCAGAGCTGTCATTGCTGCAGTGGCCCAGCCCACTGCTGGAAAGATTGCCAATGTTTTTGGACGTATTGAACTCATCTTCCTTGCTATGCTCTTCTACTCAGGTGGCACTGTTGTACAGGCTGTTTCTAACAACATGGGTGTTTTTGTCTGTGGTGCTATCCTGTACCAGATTGGATATACTCTGACTATCCTCCTGGTTGAAGTTCTTATTGGTGACAGCACCTCTACCAGAAACAGAGTCTGGGTTTCCTATATCCCTGCTCTACCCTTCTTGGTCAATACTTGGATCTCCGGTATCATTGCTGATGCTGTTATCAAGCACTTCAACTGGCACATTGGTATTGGTATGTGGGCCATCATCTTCCCTGTCTTCTGCCTGTTCCTCATTGGCAAGTTCCTTCTTCTCCAGCGCCGGGCTAAGAAGGCTGGTGTCTATCCCAAGACTGAGAAATCCACTACCACCATTTGCCAGACCATTGTCTTCTACTCTCACCAGCTTGACATTGTTGGCATTGCTCTCATTGCTGCCTCTTTCTCATGCCTGCTGATTCCTCTCACTTTGGCTGGCAGTGGCTTAGATGGTTCTACCTTCGATATTGGCTATATAATCTCACTGGCTATGAGCCCTCTTCTGTTTGCCAGCCTGATATTCTGGGAGGCTCGCTATGCCCGCTGCCCCATTGTTCCCTTTGCTGCTCTGAAGAACCGTGGTGTCTGGGCCCCTCTTGTCCTTGCTCTATTCCTCAACTTAGCTTGGTACATGCAGGGTGACTATCTTTATACTTCTCTTGTGGTTGCTTTTGACTTCTCCCCTAGAGATGCTGTCACTGTAGCCTCCATGTACTCCTTTGTTGGTACCTTGGTTGGCTTCACTTCTGGCTTTGCAATCCGCTATTTCTGCAGACTTAAGCCCTTCATCATCACTGGTACTTGCCTTCTAGCTGTGGCCTTTGGCATGATGCTTAGGTTCCGTGGCTCTCCTTCACCAGATAACAAGATTGGAATCATTGTCTCTGAGTGTGTCCTGGGTGTTGCTGGTGCTCTCTTCCCATACCCCACTCAGGCTTCTCTCCAGGCCCATCTCAAGCATGAACACCAGTCTGCCATGCTTGGCCTCTACCTTGCTATGTATCAGGTTGGCTCTGCTCTTGGTAATGCTATCTCTGGTCTCATCTGGCGCCAGATGCTTCCCCAATACCTGAACACCTTCATGGGTGGCAACCGAAGTCTTATCAATGAAGCTTTCACTGATCCTCTTGCCTTTGCCTCAAAATACTCTGTGGGTACTGATGAACGTGCGGCACTGATTAAGAGTGTCTCTAGCACCCAATGTGTCATGATCTATATTGGCCTTGGTCTGTCTGTCATTATCATCTCACTTGCTGTTTTTGCTATTCCTAACATTGTCCTCAACGACAAGCAGACGCTAGTTGAGGATGATGTTGTTGGTGAAAAGGCTGAGGCTTCATCAGAGGCTTAAATCATACAATATTCCCTAGACCGAAACAAAACGAAAAATAATCGACTCATACAAAACTACAAAATCAACAATTCGAACCGATTTCATTGGTGTTCGAGGCTTCTACTTTTGTATTTTAGGTTTTAGTCTTTTATATCGCGATACAAGTTCTCAACACTTCCATGATCTGTTTTGCTCTTTTGTGAATTGGGATTTAACATCCTGATACACCCAGAAACATATTTTCATAATGTTTCTTATTCTAAATATTCGGATATTCCACTTTGTTGTTCTACACTACTATCCTACTCTGTTATTGTTCTACTCTAGTCTAGTCATGTTAGTCTAGAGTTTTCAGATCTATAATAACTCAATAACTTAAACCAAGTCTTCGAAACTTCCTTTAACTGCTATGGTTGTTGTTGCTCATGCTATAATAGAAAGTGATATCCCTTTGCCTATATTAACCCATCGTTGTTTCACAGTGATATGATGGCAGATTCTCCACGAGAGTGATCGGTTGATATCATCTTTTGCTAGCTTTCGGGTAGTGAAAAATCATAAATCCATACTCAAGCATATCTTGTGAAGTTTTTATGTCCGGCGTTGAAGTCAATAAATTTGAAACTCTATCTACCGTCATCCGAAGCTATGGGGTTTTATAATTAGCTGCGTCGTCAATATACCAACAGAGTCAACACTGACACCAAAAAAAACATACAACACTTGGTATTCCCACATGGTCACCCACTGTAGTACTGATCAAGCGCTTA